>JBAIZZ010000266.1:418590-469467 GCA_037355905.1 Heliconius aoede
ATATATAATTAATAGCAAAAACGTTCCTTGAAATTTTGTTTAAAATTATTTTAAGAGATTTAAAAAATATTATTTGCTTTTGTTTTATATAACTATCAAACGAAAAAGCCCGTTGCCTAACTCCATAGAAACTTCGGGCAATCCTGTCTTCCTGCTCGCCTATCCTTCTCAAGAATCACATGCACTGCGCATTCTACTCTGCGCAGTTTCAGTTGTGCGTTAACTGTCAGTTACTAAGTAACCGAAGAGTCTAGAAGTTTCACTTTGATTTATTCTTGTAATTCTATGCACAAAATAAATAAATAAGCTCCATGCTGTATCCGACACACAGCAGGGTAAAGAGAAGTAACTACTAGTGTTAAGACTCCGTTTCCCACTTTCCGCCAAATTCTATGCATGTTGAGTAGTGGATCTTAACGCCGCACTTTGCTTTGACATTAGAGCGAACAAATGAAAATATATATTTAACTTCCTCCAGTGGGGATCGAACTCATAATCATTCGCGTTTACAGGTGCACTTTGAGTCCCAGGCTGGCTTCATAATTCTAAGTATTTTCCTTATAAAACCAGTACTCATTACATGCAAACTCGTCGTAACTGCTGTGCCGTATTACTTCTGTTACCTTTTTGAACTACTAAATAAAGTTACTACATCGTTCCAGAATTTGTCCACACTTAAATATTTTTAATTAAGACTTTGGCAGCGTGTAGTGATTGTTAATTATCAAAAATGTTTGTATGGTTAATTTAAATATTAAATAAATGGATAGAAACTAGTAGGAGTAGCCCACAAGACTGAGCAGTATAAGAAATAGTGTAAGACTCTAATCGCTATATTTTCTTCCTCATTGGGACATTGCGTGTTGGGTTAAAAAAAGTCAACGCCGCCACTGCAACCATATTATTTACAATTAGATGCTGTCCCTACCTCCACTGTGACGACGGCACGGCGTGATAAATATTTTTAATACGACACAAGCGTTTAAAGTATAAAAAATATAAATGAGCGCGTTGATGTCGTTTACTCACAGAAACTATTTCTCTGAAAAAAAAAATATAACTTCTTGGTAAATCGGATGAGGAATTGGTATCTATTGATATCATAATATTTAAGCAGAAACTCTCCATAAGTGGATGAATTTTATCTCCAAGTAAAGGAAAAAAAAACAATAAAAAAAAATTACGACACGCTCTTATAGTCTATCGCGGGCACTGTTCGGACAGAGTGTCTTAACACTAGGTTCCCTTTGCCTACCAAGCTGTGTGCGGGATACAGCGTGAGGCTGATTTATTCAGGATTAGACAGTGTAGAAATGGGTTCCCTGGTCTACCCTATTTGATTATGCGATACAGTGCAAACCTAAAAAACTGTCTTTTATTGTAGAACAATGTTACACTTTAAGTTCATTGATTTACTTATTATTCCGAAAGAGAAAAGTAGGATCGAAGTTGACCGGTTTGATGACCGCTCTGAGCTTATATCGAGATCGTAACATTAATAACTAATTAGTTGAATTTATAAAGATTTATTTAAATATATGTATGTGTGTATGTTTGTATGTATGTGTATATAATTTGTTTATGCTAATATTGGAATTTTGTGTTTACATTAGCTTTCGTGGTACCGTTACTTGTAACCAAATTATTAGATCTTAAGTGTTGTTCGTATTTTATCGGGGTTGTCGTGACGGAGCAGCGCCGCGTGTTACTTTAAGCGAGATGGTTTTGGGTTGTAGTCCCATCTGCAGAAATTAATTATTTTCATTTGCTCGCTCTTGTGACAAGACAAAACGTGCTGTTGAATTCCGCCATTCAACAGGGCGCCATTCAAATGTCTTGATAATCGGTCAGAGCAAAATACTGTGGAGTGGCGCAACTTAACACTAGTTTCTCTCGACTAAAAACCGAGAACTAGATTATAATATAATATGTAGATTTTCATTATAAATACCTATATAATGAAAACACATTATATATACACAGTACTAAGTAAAGTAAGCCGCTTTATTTTAATAATTCTGTAAATATTTTGAATATGTAAGGTATCGTTTACGGTAAATTAAAATGCACAAATATTTATCATAAATTACACACATCAGCTAAATGCTGGTGAATTGGTGATGCGCTTCAGGTTGTCAAATAAAACCTAATGTACGCTTATAAGGATAAAATGGATCACATAATAAAGCAGTAAATCTTCTTAACAAATTATATCTATTTTATTATAATAAAGGCCAGTTTTTACGTCGGCGCCAGTCCGCGCTCCCAATACCTCGAATGTAGCATAAACTGGATTTATATATATGTATGTTAATAACTATTGTATACTTATTAATTAATATACTAAGTCGCGTACATATTCACTGGTGGGCATGGTTTGGGTTTGGGAGAACTGTCAATTGGTGCGGTTGATGTCGAACAGAGTCCAATCTAAAGTTTTCTATGGAGGATGAGGCCTTTTTTACCTCATGTTCTACTATAGACAATATATATAAATTATTATTAAGTATATTTTATATCTCAAAACGACCCAAAATGAAGATCACAGTTGACAGAATTAATTTGTTCGCTTAAAATCAATATATGTCTATGTCAAGAATCAGATCAAGGTGACTCAGAATTTGATTGATAAGTCATGTATGTATCATGTATGTATGTATGATTTGTAAGTAATGGTCAATAATTTTAATATTAATTACTATAAAAGTAAATATTTTTTTTGTAATGTAAATAATATAAGATTAACATAGATTAAAATCGATCATGTAACTTACATTACTTACACGTGTAGGTCATTTACATATATTACACATTCGATGTTTTTCTCCTCTAGATGATTCTAGATTCTAGGCAGATGATTCTAGTAAATAAACCATAGAGTTCACAGAGCCCAGTGTTAGCCGTTTATGGGAATCTCGTAAAAACTAACTAATCAACGCTCAACCTGTTTTAAAATTATCTGTATTCCATGTATATACTTAAGGATGGTTCCATGGTTCCATGGTTTTACTAAAGGTCTCTCAACTACACAAACTGGTGGTGGTGTAGATCTTATAAGGAAGGTAGCAGGATGGACTATGGCATACTCTGTTAGATTAGAAAAAGTAGTTCTCAATCTTCAATTTCCTAGAGTGTTCGATACACATAGACAAATATCTTTATATCCTGACTGAAGCACAGTCGCAGGTCATTTCTATTTAACTGGCATGACACCCACGTCTTAAATAACTTTAGGCAAGTTATGCACACGAACCGTAATTAACTAATCTCGTGTAAAAGGGTTTCAATAGCGACACCTGCCTTTATCGGTCAGTGACCCCACACCGTCGTAGAGCCGGACTTTACCGTTATCACTTACGTTATTTTCGATAGCTTTTTTATTTTGACTGGTTTCATATTATTATGTGACTCTATAAAAAGGCCCATCAAATACCTGTTAAGGGCGAGATATTTATGTCTCTGCTAATTAATCGATTTCTCAACTTGTTGGTTAATTAAACATTTTCCGTTTTCTTTTTAAAGCAGGTAGATTAAAACAATTCATTACTCCGATTACTAAACTAGTGACTAAATCGCGGCTTCGTTCGCTTACATTTATTGTAAAATAAAAGTCAATTTGTACAAAATCTTTACATGAACTGTAATCTTATGTTATTCTAATGTATAAGCTATGTCACTAGACAGTTTATCAACCGTCCTCACAACTTTCAAATTAAGATTATAAGTAGGATAAGTTGAATATAATAGATAGATAAGAATTTTAATTCCTGTTCCGTTAATTTTTTAAACTTTTTATTAACTAAAATTAAATTTATCAGTTATTTAAGTCGATATATTATCGTCCTTAATTCCACAATAAAGTGTTTTGCAAATGGACGCGGTCGGGAGGCGGCCGAGGATCAACCGGTCGAGAGTGCCGTTAAGCGATCGAGAATACCTCGCTTGGGTCATTCGATTGAGGTCTTGTACACATTGTGTGCTTCATTTGTATTTTATTATTTGTTCTTCCAGCCAGGCCACTCGTGGCGCAGGGGCACTAGAAGCGTGTGACTGTAATCGCGATAGGTGTGGGTTCGATTCCATTCGAGAAAAGTGTCACGTCGATTAAATCGCCGGTGACTCAAATATTGCACGTATTTATAAATTAACGATTTAGTTCAACTTAAATTTAACTAAAGCTATTATAGTGTTTTAGAAGTTATTCGTGAACTAGATTACATTATAATATTCGGAAAATTTATTATAATTTTTAATATGTTTTGTTAAAAGAATAGAACTAATGTGGTCTCGGCTTTACTCATACAAGTTCCACATTCAACCTATAATTTGTAATTATATTATTTTTCGAACGCAGTCTGATACATGTGGATGCAACTGTAGACCTGTTTATGTACACTACTGCACATTAGTACTGCTTAATGAAAATGTTGGGGTAAAATCTAGAATACTAGATTTTACCCCAATATTACAAAAAAATAAAATAAAAAACGTTGCAAAAGTAGGTATTATATAGAAAATATTAACAGATAAGGAAATTAAGTGAACATATTTTGTCGTTGTTCTACCTTTGTATGATGTGGAACACGCTTCATAAAAACAAAGCTATAACTATTAGGAGGAGGATCCACTCTTGCTGCTGATCAGGGTTAGTTCATAAGAATATTTTGAACAGGCGGAGATGGGGCCGAGAATTAACCGTGACTGGCACTATAGTGTGTAGGTACTCTCCTTTAAATGTTTCTGATAAGTTAAATCGTGACGTTTAGTTCCGTCACCTCATACACTAGGTGCATATATCTAACGTTTTTATATGAAAGACTTTTTTAAATATATTTTTCTACGTCTATGAACTACGCACGATCTACGCAGTGAAAGTAAACTCAATGTTTGTGTGTTTCTGTTCGCACTACTCTTACACGCTAACGAGTGTTAATTCAATTATTGTATATTACACTTATATATCTATTTTCCATTATTTTTTTGTTAAAATATTAACAAAAAAATTTACTGATAATTGTTTGGTGTTGGAAATTATTACCCTGTGAAATAATTTCAAGGTCATCGTGCAATGGAACAGGGGAATACAACGTGACGTGGATATACACAAGTTGGACTTTAGGTGTAAGCGAACGTATTTGTTTTTTTAGTGATACATATTATATGATTCAGTATTTGTTATCATTACTAAGAAGATAATGTCTTATTATCCGATTTTATTCGGTTATTAGATAAAGATAAAACAATTGATTATCGATAACTTTAATTCCTTTTTTAACGCGGCAGTGAAAAATAGCAAAACAAATGCATTGTAATATATATTATGAAAAAAAGTATATTAAATAAAAGATCTATAATTAAAGTAGGTGCCTTAAATACTATATTTTTTTTATGGTAGAGGACACGGCAAACGAGCGTTCAGGTCACCTGATGGTAAGTGATTACCACCGCTAACGATCCCATTCAACACCAGAGGAGCCACAGGTGCGTTGCCGACCTTTAAGATGGAGATGGCGCCGGAGGTGGTGTTAGTCCAGTCGAGTCTGCCCGTTCGTGCTGCCATTGCTGGCGACGTAACTCTACCACACGTACCTTAGGCCAGGATCACACGGCACTAATATGTCAACATTACCTAATAACGTTCTGATTAATCAGTTCTAATAAGATGAATATTGTGGAAGAGAGTTAATGCGAAGCAAATATGTATAAATATTCACCGCGATTGTACAAGTTAAATTTGCCTACTTGAATGTAATAGATGTAGGTTCAAATCTGGACAGAAAATGCAATTTTACTATGAAATAATTAAAACAATTTTTATGTTTCTTTTCAATTTTTTCTAAACAAGCTTTCTCTTTCTCCAAGATTTTACTTATGTTCACGTTGTATCCCGCATACAGAAGGTTAACTAGAGAGAGATAAGTGACACTTAAGTAATTAAGCAGAAACTTATCAGAGAATAGAAATGACAACAATACAAACAATTTACAATGATTACTTATAACATAGACTTTTCATACAGTTTGGTTTCTCTTACTCCGTATACTACAACAGAGTGCTAAACTAAGGAGCATCGCTATTACCTGAAACAAAAAAAAGAACGTTCGATATAAGTTTGCACATAGAAACGTTCGTAAATATATTCGTGTGAATCGAACTCGTGACTTATGGTATTTACAGTCGCACGCTGTAGCGTAGTGGTCGCTCCTGCAACACGGACTGTCTTGCTTCTACTTTGAACATTTGAAATATATCATTACTCTTTGCTTTAGTTAGAGAAAGTACGTCTTTAGATATACATAGACATGAAAGGTCATAAAACAAATGTTACCTCTATCGCAACAATTGTAACAATAACGGACGCAATTATTTCTGAATACTTTTCGAAGAAATCACCGACGAGCTCGTTGCACCCTGAGTAGGAGTTCACCAAGTCACAGGTCTGGTCGCCGGGACAGCACGACGGCGGTACGCTCTCCATCAACGCGGTGTATGAACCCGCACCTGAGGTGCCGCAGCACCTGAACTGTATATATAACATACAAATTGATTTGTAATACAATATTTATAATATTAATAATTAATTAAATACTGAGGTATTTTATCTTTATTTATCTTCTGTACTAATATAGTATTATAAAACTAAAGAGTTTGTTTAGTTGAACGCGCTAATCTCAGTAATTACTGGTTTCAATTGAAAAAAATATTTGTGTTATATAGTAAATTAATTTAGGATATAGGAAGGTTAGGATATTTTATCACTTTAATCTGTAATCAGATATAACTGACATGACGCGGGTGTGGTTGTGCCCTGGCACAGATGGATGGTAAGTAAAGCTACAAGTAGTAAACTATAGTATCTAACCATCACTGGTACGATTTCGACAATATCTGATTCTCTTTTCTCAGATTTCCAGCATCATTTATCTCAATAAAAAGACGACATATGGAGTAGAGACTAAGATTTGCCCTTTTTACCGTTTAATGCGGAAATTTGTAATAATTTAAACAGCCTAATAAATTACACAGAGAGAACACGCATTCAGCTGGGATCGAATCTACGATTGCATTTTGAACAGTTGACATTATATCATTGCTCTACAATAGATGGTATGTTACACTACGGAACAGATATTTACATAATATTTATAAAAAAAGGCAAAAGAACGTGTTATTGCAAATCTTATCTTATTTTATCACAGAATCATATCTGAATTTAGGTATTCGGCGAAATGACCTAATTTTGCACTCTATGTTTTATAATAGAACATGTGTAATGCCTTATCTAAAATACAAAGAATACCAGAAAGATACTAGAAGACTATAAGAATATGATTGTTTTTGATATTTATCGACCGAATTCTTAATTAGAGTTATATTGTTACAAGGATTTAGACTTATAAATAAGTTAGATTCATTGTCGGTGGAATGATTGTACTTCAATTATTTTTATTTACCCGCTTTGATAAGACAAAGCGCGGCATTGCCTTCCTCCACTCGACATAATATGTCTCACATTCAGGCGGTAAGAAGAGACTGGACTGTATTATATTAAGTTCTCTCTGCCTCACGGGAAAAAAGAAGAAAAAAATACTTGTATATTAAGAAGATCAACTTAAAGTTTGAACTTATGTTGACTACTATCCAACTACTATCCAAAAGTGCATGCAAAAATCAAATTGAATAGAGCATAAATTAAATGTATAGTTTATTATCTTACCGTAATTTCCACAGCACTGAAGTATTCTCTGACATTGGGCCTAAGGAATGCATCATTGAGCCAGCCCTGCACAGTAGTCTTGATGCTTTTGAGGCTTTGGAAGAGAATCACCGATATATACGTTTTACCGGCGGCCAACCCGATCATACAGATCCCGTACTGCAAACAGATTAATTACAATTGTATTTATTTTATTTAAAAAAATGTTAACTCAACAGACATTTGATTCGTACGCTATTTTCTAACTTTTAAAATTTTTATATTTACTCTAATCCTAAGGCAAAATTATGCCTATAAATAGATATATAGATTTTAAATCTAATCTCAGTATCAGTCAATGGTATTCCTCTGAGTGCACAGCAGGTTTTACCTGATGCTGAAAATTTCTGACAGCCAAACTGAACAGTAACTGGTTTAGGTTTCCCATTAAAAAAAGAGATTCCCTATACTCGTCAACTCTTATTTATAAAGCCAAAAGTCGCGTTGTAAACCGCCATAAAAGTATCTTTTTAGTTTTTCCGGCGATTATCTGTTGATAATAATCTATTGTAATCTGTTATACGTATCACATCCTGAACTTTATTTGTTTTATGGTTTTCAGGGTGCCAAGGAATTCGGGTAGAGCATCACATCCTCTTCTTATTGCTGCATTGCCACCTTAGGGGGTTTTACTAGGACTTCACAGGTGAAACTTGTTATTGTACAAAGATTCATTTTTTCTCTCAACCTGTCTTGTAACGGTGAGACAGTTGAACTGCTGCGGCTGACAATGCACAAACCAAAAGTTCTACCACTCAGCTCACAATATCTTAAAATTTGAGCACTGCGTGGGAGACGAAGTGCTAAAGATTATGTTCCGTTTGCTTTTAACTTAAGCTTATATAGTAATGAAAAACAGAGTAATTTTAAGTAGATTCAAAGTAACACTAGGTAAACTAAAAATAAATATATATCTTACCAAAACAAGTAAGCATCTATTCTCTCTGATGGCGCCACAGCATCCGAAGAATGCGATCACAAAAGTGATCGCGCCCAAAACTATGATCGCTATTGGAATGACGTCGACATTAACATCCACTAGCTCGAAGACATCACGAAGTTGTACCAGAACAGCTATTCCCAAGCCAAGTATAGTTAGTCCGGCTAACTGAAAATAGAAACACAAAAATGCAGTATTTCCGGCAAAATATTTCAAATCGCAGGATTTGTGATTTACGTTCTAATTTTTATACGTTTGAATATATTATTTTATACGAATGAAATTTAAAGAATGTTAAAAAGGTTAAAAGTAGTTAATAAATAACCAAATTGCCAAATGACAAAATATCTTTTTAACATAAATAAATTGTAACAAAGTGTTGATGAGAACATGTCTTAGTTGTCAGAGCGCTTGTATAGTCTCCGCCACCCGCGAGTTCGTTTTCTACGCTTATTATTCTATGTTTCCTAAACACTCCGTTCCCCACTTTGCCGAATTCTGGAGGAATTGCGTGTTGAGTGGCAGAATTGAGTGGCAGAACTCAACGTCGCGCTTTGCCTCGAGACCATAGCGAAGAAAAATGGAAATATAAACGTAAAGAAATATTTCACTTCTTCGAGTCGGAATCGGACCCTCAACAATCGCGTTTACGGGCGGCACCCTTGACCACTGCGTCACGACGACCTCAATGAAGATAATTGTATATATCAGGATCTGATACTAACATTTTCTGAGGAATTATCATCAAAGTGAATTGTATTCATTTATATTTTGTTATATGTATTTTAAATACCAACAACGACTTATATTTATTAACATTTATATTTCAATGAAGTTAAATATTCAACAGACTTGAAGCAAAATTTGTATTTACAGTCCACGAATTTAACTTGTATATATTAATAATGAGCGAAGTAACATATGGAGCCTTTTCACTACATAAGAAGAGAATAAATATGAAAGAAGCTAAGAAAACTTACTGTAAAAATGAAATTACTTAAAAATAAACCATATTTAATGATACAACACATTTTGTTAAAGTTTCAGCTTATTTCGAAACAAGTGATCGATCGATAGAACACTGTCCGATGACTAGCATTGAACTAAGTAGCATATGTTATACATATACCTGGATTCGCGATATTTGATAGCTTATCAAATATCGCGAAAGATAAAAAGCAGATATAGAGAAATTGGTGTCCATGAGTCCATGGTGGGCACTTCACTTTTAATGATAACAATAAATACATTTAAAGCCTTTTTTAACTTCACACTGTTTAACGGATATACTCGAATATTGTGCAGTTTCATAGGAATTTCATTCCATACAACTACGGAATGGCCTACCTGCGGCAGTGTTTCTAGGTCGATACGACCTGTACACCAGGAGGCGGTGTTCACTTACCATGAGCTGACCGATACGCTCCCTAGGATAAGCAGAGGGAACCTAGTGTTAAGACACTTCAACCCCCACTTCCCGTCTATTGCTTGTTGATTGGTGGAACTCAATGTCGCGCTTTTTATCTTGGTACCAGAGCGGAAAATTGAAAATATTAATAAATAATAATTTATTTCTTCTCTGAGTGAAAAACAAACCCACTCACATATTTCTGTATCTAATAGTTGTAACAAGTGGCAATAAGATTAAAGCACTTATAAAAGTTGGGCACATTTCTAAGATTTCAATTTCAAATACTTGCATGTTTATTCTACTTCTTCGAATTGTAAGAAATGAATTATATAGAATTTTTATGCCTATCGCAAGAAAAAAATCGACTGATGGTGGGTTCCTAGCCCATTCGAGGAAATAAAATATTTTAAATTTATATTTTCATTACTTCGCTCTGCTGTCAAGGCGCGGCGTTGAGTTCCACCATTTAACACGCAATGCCTTCAGAATTCGGGGGAAAGTGGGCAACGAAGTGTCTTACCTGTGTGCGGGATACAGCGTGAAACTGATTAAGATAGAAAAAGAATCTAGTTCTCTATCCTGCACACAGTAGGGTAGGCAGAGAGAACCTAGTGTTAAGACACTTCGTTCCCCAATTACCACTAATTTTTTTAAGCATTGCAAGAGTACCAGTGCGAAGAAGTTAAAATATTAATAACTAAAAATAATTCCTTCGAGTTGGAATCGAACTCACAACCGTTACATTACGCTTGTGTCCCTGCGTCGGTCTAAATAATTGCCAATAGATATAGTCATAGACATTATTTGTCTTGTTGTCGATATATAAACCCCAATATTCTCTATATATATATATATAAATTTTTCGCTTTGATATTTTCTTATGCAACTTTTATTTATAAAGAAATAGTTGCTATTAAAACGTGTAGGCGTTATATTTTAATAAATTTTATTACTCGTCAAATCAAACACTAACTATAAGTTAAAATTGATATATTAAATACGTTGTTGGCGGTACTAATTGTACAATTAACAGATTAACAACATTACGGTTTTGTTATTTGATAGGTTTTGTAAGAAAGATTTTCAGTAAAATTGTCAAATAATATTTAAAAACTTCATAATGTTCTAAAATTCCATCTTGTATAAAAATAGGAAGAATTTGTCACTACATTGAAAACGACTATAACGTTCAATCTTCTTCTCTAATCTTCTCTCTTTTCCGTCAATGAAAGATGTTGAGCTAACAATTTGTCTTACCGGAGCGGGTAAATATTTCATGGAGGTCGAACCCACACCCACCGCTTTTATAGTTAGATCATTGCTGTCACAAAAATTACAAAGCTGGAAAAAAATGTAAAGTGAACGAATTTGTTTATTATATATTTTTTATTATAAGAATTATCTTCCACTATGGGTCAATAACGCATGGCTGTCATTACTTATTGCTTATAATGATTTAATATTTTAAACGTGCCTTGAATAACTAGAACTCACTGGTTTTACTTATTCAAGGATAATGAAACTTATAATCTATTACGTTCTGAAGTACACTGACTTAGAATAAATCTATTATTAAAAAAAATCTTTTAAATTGAGTCTAAAATAAAAGTCATTCATAGATATTTCTATAAAAATTTAGAGCTTATTTTGAAAAAGCTTGCCAATCTATTTCAAAAATGATGAAAATGAAAGAAATGAAAAAAAAAATCAAATGTAAATACATATTGTATGTGAAAAAAATATTTGTTAACATATAATAATGATGTATAATTCCGATATCTGTATTTCTCCATAATCTTAGAATTTCTAAATCATATTTTAACATTTGTCAAATTCAAATTTACTTAACGAACGCAACGCAAAATAAATGTTTTTTTTTATTTTAACCTTTATTGTAATCTTAAATACACTAAGACTTAATATTATGTATAACTAATGAAGCTACGATGCCCCTAAAGCCATTTACTATGAATATAATTATTATATATTTATATATATATATGTATATGTATATAACATAATAATAATTAGTAGCGCGCTCGTCTGTCCTTGTTGCGTGCGTGGTTCGCGAGACACAGTCCAAATACGACGGCGACCAACTGAAACAAATGTAACATTATGTTCATATATTTTTTTCAACTTCACACTGTATACTGCATATACATATAGCAGGGTAGATAGAGGAGGAGAGCCGCCGAATTCTGGAGGCATTGCATGTTGAGTGGCGGAAGTCAACACCGCGCTCGACGCTGCGCTCCGAACAGCGAAGAAATGAAAATATTAAATATTTCATTTCCACGTGAGGAAGAAATATAAGGAAAACGATTTTATGTATAATACATTCAAAATGAAGAATACTTCTTCATCTCTACAACAAGATAGAAAAAAATGCCTTAGGGTAAATAAATATATGTATAATAGAAAATATATTTTTGTCTTTGATATTTATGAGACATCGTCACAAATGAAGATCTATGCAAATAGAATACCTCAATAGCGACGACAACAATGGCCACAACGCCGATAGCCAGCCCGAAGGTTTCAAAGAATTGAACGACGACAGTGTTGCAGCCGTCGTAGGTGTTGCCGATAATGCAGGGCGGGGAGGCGCAGCACGAGTCGGGCAGCGTGATGTTCAAGTAAGACAAGGCGCCTTGTGGTCCGCAGCATTTGAACTGAAAGGAAAATAATATAGATTAAATAAGAGATTAAATTATATGAGATTTGGGTTTTTAAGAAATATATATGAAAAATGGTGAACATTACCATAGAATCTTAAAACCTTGAACAAATTCAAAAATTGCATAAAACTTTGACATTTGCCGTTTAAGATCTAAAAATATCGATCAATGCAATGTAGCACTCTGCACAGATATCTAATCTGTTCGACACATAAATATTACGTTATCAGCTTTATCAATACCAGTTTTAGTTTTATTTTTGTTGCAATATTAAATACTAGCTTTTGAGGTAGTCGAGGCTATGTGGTATTTCTTCACTCTGGTGTCGAGGCAAAGCGCGGCGTTAAGTTCTGCCACTCAACACGCAACACCTCCAGAATTCGGCAGAAAGTGGGGAACGGAGTATCTTAACACGAGGTTCCCTCTACCTACCCTGCTGTATGCGGGAAAAAGCGTGAAGCGTTTTTTTGCGGCTTCACTGCAATGGCCAAATTGAAATAAGTAATAGTTGTATCATTCAAGTAGGTACCTGAGATAACTCTAGTCTCAGTACAGTAGTCATTAACATAATATAATAAAGTGAATAGCCAATAATAAGCCGATTTTTTTTTTGTCCCCGGGATAAGTGCGTTTAATTAAGCTGTTTGAATAAAGTTTGCTGTTGTATACATATTTATATATATATATATATATATATATATATATATATATATATATATTTATCTTGGGTTCTACAGAAAAAAATGAATAGAAATTTAATAAGGCAATGTTTAAATTTACTTACGGATTTTTCTATCTCGTGGAAAGTGTTGCGATCCCTGGCGAAGGCCTCGTTGAGCCAGCGCGGCATGCTGTCCAGGAGCTCGTCTTGTTTCACGAATATCAATACGGCCAGAGTCACTTTCAATATCATCAAAACAATCATGAATATTGAATACTGAAAACGAAAGAAAAATTGAGCTTCGCTAACGTGATATTTGTATAGAACATTGAAGCTTATATAATATTCTTCTCATATATATACATAATATACGCATTTCCCATTTTCCATTCCAGTGAAACAAGCTGAAAGAACGAAAATCTTCTGAATATAATCTATGATATAATGAAAAATTAGAAGTTATTTAGCTTTAAGTGGCAATAAATCACAATAGAATTAATTTAATTATGTGCTTTTATGTATTTTGGTAATCACAAAAAACAACGTTTTTTACCAGTCGTGGTGCAGGTGAACAAGTATGTGACGCACAAGTTGTGTAAACGACTGGTTGTGGGTTCGATAATAAATAGAAATAATTCATATTTTCATTTCTTCGCTCTGGTGTTGAGACAAAGCGCGGGGTTGATTTCCGCCACTAAACACGCAACACCTCACGATTCGGCAGATCCCCCCAATGAGGCCTCCTCTGCCCACCCTCCTACGAGCGTTATACATCGTGAAATTGAAAGAAATAGAATAATTAACACTTACAGTGATAAGCATGCAATTACTTTCCCTGATGGCGCCACAGCATCCGAAGAAGGCGACCACAAACACCACGCATCCCACCACAATGGCGCCTATGGGGGTCAGCTCGAATATTCTGGAGTCTTCAAATATGTTCGCTACATTTGACACTCGGAGCTCTACGGCTACGCCAAGTCCTATGAGCGCTATGCCAGCGAGCTGAAATCCATTATAGAAATTAATATAAGATATAATTATAATTTTAATGATTTTCTATAATGATAAAGAAGGTTGAGGCCATCGTGGAGCAGCGGTGTGACTGTAACGCGACGGTTGTGGGTTCAATCCCCACTCGAGGAGTGAAATATTTATTTATGTTTATATTTCCATTTCTTTGCTTTGGTGTTGACACAAGGCGTGGCGCGTAGTTCTTTAGAATTCGGCAGAAAGTGGGGAATGGAGTGTCTTAACACAAGATCCCTCTGCCTACCCTGCTGTGCTTCTGATATACGAGCTCATAACGTGAAGATAATTTAGATTTTTACTTTTCGTTCAAAATATATTTTTATATTTTGCAATATAATCCAGTTAGTAATAGAGGCCACTTGTGTCGCAAGGGCATAGTGTGGCTGTAAACCAGATTGGTTGTGGGTTCGATCTTGAGTGTCTTAACACTTGCTTCCTTCTGCTTACCCTGCTGTGTGCGGGATACAGTGTGAAATTAATTTTTGTTCTTTTTTTTATCTATATTGCATGCAGTACAAAAAAAAACATCATAAATAAATAACACACGATTAGTATACACTATATCGGCTTATCAGCTTGCTGTAAACAGTATCGGTATATCTTATCTCTTTATCAACGGGCGTGGGCCTGTTCTTGGTACACTGAAAGTTTTGAATTCAGTACAAATTTCGAGAAATATTATTGTAATTTCATTTGAGACGGTAAATTAGGTGAAAGATTCAAATCTTATGTTATTTTCACGTCTAATTTATTATCTAAGACCTAAATATATATAATATAGTTATAGACTGTATCTATAATTTGTATGCCTAAATAGTAACTTTTTTTTTGTCTGTCTGATGATTATCTGTGACTCGTAGTGAAGAGTCACTTTATATTTACGAATTTGGAGTTGTATGTATTTATTAACTAATACTTAATACCGGTTTAGTACGACCTTATTTGACATTAAGAATTTTTGAGGATCAAAATAAAATTGGAAACGTACGCATACTTTTGTTATGTAATTTTTATGGAATTCTCTTTATTTACTTTATTGGATTCATCCAACTTTGATATTGGGGTCGTGGTGACGCAGTGGGACGGCGCGGATAGACCGTCGCTTAGGCAGAGTGAGTGAGACACAAACTGTGAACGGAGTGTCTTAACACCAGATTACCTCTACCTGTTCTGTTTTATGCAGAATGAAACTTGAGGCTAATAGAAGTTTGATATTGGTATTCAAAATATGTCTAAACCAACGGTAAGTGAATATTGAAGTATGCCATCAAATATGTTTTTTAAGAAATTTTAATTATAACAGTTTATGTTATGATAAATATTGAAGGTGTGTTATATTTGCCATCTGAATATATGCATAAAATTATCTTTGCACTTCTGTTATAATAATCTATAGCCTCTTTTCCATTTATGTATTTAACTGATAAGATATATATGTACCCACTTATGTACAGTTGTAATTAAAAATCGATTTAGTTCAAAATTTTTGTAATAATGTTCTAGCACACAGCAGCCAGCACACATAATAAAACGTTGACTAAAAATCTATTCATAAACAGATTACGAAAATATCAAGTTTCATACAATAAAAAAAAGAAATTAAAATTAACTCAAATTAAGACTCACCGCAAAAAATAAGTTCGCAAAGAACAAGATATATTTAACCAAAAACTCTCCGCAACCCATTTTCTTAACAAAAATATAGAAAAAAATAGAAAAATTCAATCGTATTTTAGACACGACAGGTCCGTTTCGAACTATCGTTAGTGACTAAACCGGTATAAGCGTACATGTGTGGCCGACATCTATCGGCGATAAGATTATATTATTCACACAGGTACTCAGAACTACGAATATATCATCATCAAAAACGCCAAAGATGGGAAAGGATTTGTAATTTTTGAATGAATCAATACATATAAATAGTATTATTTCCTTTATTTTATTTCATACACATTATAGTCATTTGTGTTTCTGTAAAACTTAAAATCGGTTTAATTCCTACAAAAATCAAAATAAAAATTTGTTTTCTCCGGTTCGTTCAATACTATTTCTGTAGGAGTTTCAGGATCTCTTTCAGAGATCGCTTGTATTCCTCAAAGAACTTATGCTAAATGAGAGCTTTCTAAGCGCAGCTTAGGGTGTGGATCGTTCATGTTTGCACTGCACTGGCTTTCTTTCGGTGTCGAATACACACCTACTAGGTTAGTTGGCAGGTTTTTTAACTAAATTAATTATATACATTTCGTGTCTTTATTGTCTCTTCAAGTACTTAGATATTGGCATAACAAATAAGACCTATTTTTGAGACTGTTTATTTTTTGTTTTTCTTGTTTTTGTTTGTATGTTTTATTATAAAAAAAATAATTAATAAAAAAAAAATTAACTCCTCGAACTAAGAAATAGAAATTTGAAATAAAAAAATTGTAGTTCAAAAAGCAAGTATGTAACTTTTTATTTTGATTAACTTAATTTTATACTTTAACTATTGGCGATCAGTCTAAATAAATGATAAAGCCCTTTTAAAGACGTTCACATATTGGATATATCGAAGTTAAATTCAAGCAATGTCACAGAAACTATATACTGCTCATATTTTTGTTTAAGGCGTTCGTCATATACTGATGCACATCAGTAGTCAGTAGTCAGTGTGTTGAGTGGTGGAACTCAACGCCGCACTTCACCTCGACACCAGTGCAAAGCAATGAGAATATTAAATACTTCATTTTATCGAACAGGAATCGTACCAACAACCTGTTGCATTTGAGTCACACGTCTGTGCCCCTGCGCTACGACTGTCTTTCTCTATATATATATATAGTTGTAGCAATATATTATATTTTAAAACACACTGTAATTAAAGTTGACATGAAAATTACGGAAAATCCACTTCCCGAGTACAATCAGATAAAATCACTACATATTAAGTAAACTTGAGTACAGTACCTATTAGCTTATTACTAGCATGCTATCAACAATGTTTTTGTTGTTAGCCTTTTTTCCTGCGGCTTACGTTATATATATATTTATAAATATTTATATATATATTTAGTTTGAATGTAACGTTACTTCTTCACTTTTACTTAGGAAACCTTACTTAAAAAGTAAACTAAGGTCTGGAATAACACTAATATTTTTTTAAATATTGAACGTAATTCTTTTGATTGACACGCAATTCGAAAAGGGACGTCTGGTCGCATTAGGCATACGTATAGAAGCATTCGAATAAGCAGAGAGAATATAGTATAAAGAAACTCCGTTCTACACTTTCCTTTCCGAATTCCGAAATGGAGACATTGCGTGTTGAATTAAATAGCAAATTGGAATTATATCGGAATAGTAATACAAACATTACTCTGGCATATGATGTACGCTTTCATTATCCGTTATTTCGTTATTGAGATAACGGTAATTCAATTGTGGGATTTTGTTCTCTACATCGTTTCCAATCTATTATCAATTTTAAAATTAATATTTACCGTGTGTTAAAATCATTTTCTTAAAAATATACGACGTATTGGACGAAGGATTTGAAAATGTGACATTAAGACGTTGTTTATTTAAGACGTTGTTTGTTCTCCACGCTTGGGCTTCGGCTGACCTTCGAAAATACAGTATTAAGAAGGAGGAAGGTCACGTAAAAAGTATGAGGACCCCCGGAGGGCTGAACCATGTGTGATGAGGTAGATGACAGTGGACGGGGCGAAACAGGTATATATGGACCGCAACGTTTGGCGCTCCGTTTTCTCTGCTTCACGCCATATCCCTAGGATGCAGCGTGAAGCTAAATTAAGGTAAGTTTGCTTACGCTGATTAATATATAATAGCTTTTGATTACGATTCATATCAAATTTCAAATCAGCAAAATCGATGAATTAATGTTTATATCTTTTGATTGTGTTGACTTCGAAGCTTGATTTTTCTTGTGCTTTAAGGATCTGAGTACTTGATATTAATTTGAACTTAATATATTCCTATCCTGATACAGCGTGAAGCTGATTTTATTATTTTAAAATACGCATTTTCGTAAAATTTAATCGGTAATTACGCAAATTTTAAGCCCAAATATGCAATATCGTACCGGTTTTTAAAATAAAATTTTTGAAGATAAAAGTTTACAGATAAAGAAAATAAAAAAGTTTAAAGATAAAATAAACTAGAGGCCGTCGTGACGCAGTGGCACAAGGGTGTCGCCCGCAAACGTGACGGCTGTGGGTTTGATTCCCACTTGAGGAAGTGAAATATTTCTTTACGTTTATATTTCTATTTTTTTCGCTCTGGTATCGAGACAAAAGCGCAGCGTTGAGTTCTGCCACTCAACACGCAATGCCTCCAGAATTTGGCGGAAAGTGGGGAACGGAGTGTCTTAACACCGAGGTTCCCTCTGCCTACCCTGCTGTGTGCGGGATACAGCGTGAAGCTGAAGAACTTTTATACTTTAATAATGAAATTTTTAAAGATGCCTTAAATGTTAATCTTTTAATTCCAAAGACAGCTGATACGTTCTTTAACCAGCTATTCTCAGCATTTTTCTTTATTGTAGTTTCAAGGATTCTCTAAAAAAGTGTAACAAGTGACGTTTGTAAGATATTACAACTTGTATAATACATACAGACGTCACGCTAGACGAGTGAGGTATTCCCGCGTGTGCTCTAGCTGTCTGTGAGATGATTCACACTTACATAAATTTGCAAAATATTCTAAAAGTACGATATGAATGTAGGGATGGTTCTGAGTTCCATTGCCGCTGGAAGGAATTATTACATTGAGTTCCACCACTATTCTGCCACTTTGACACATCAGACACCATTCGATTGCTCGACCATGAGCTTTAAAGAACTCGTATACGTATACCATTACGAGAAATCATAAAATATTTGAAAAACATAATGGTATTATTATTAAAGTACATGTAAACTTATTTTGGCATCGAAAAACTTTTGCACTTTTACGATTAGTATGAATAATTGTATTGTAACCCGCACCAAATATGTAGAGACAACTGACGAAGCCGGCAGAATTGTAGAGTCGTTCGAAATAATAAAAGCCGATAGTTAATAACGCTACATTAAAATTATTCGCGTAATACCGGTATTTTTAGATGTTCATTAAGTTCAGTTCGAAGTACTGACTCCGACAGTGTACTCAGTTACTGACAGAGTACAGACTGTCAGTAGAGTTCCGACCGCCGCGTTTAGAAGACGTGTCGTTTTAGACATTATTTATTTTTATATTTGAGTGTTTGTGTGTCATAATGAATGGTAGAAACTCTCCGAAACCCCACAATGTGTTCAAACCTTTGGATATGAATGATGTGGAGATGGTGTTTGGGACGCCATCGACTCCGCCGGGGAGGGTCCAACATGATGTGCTCATCATGAATGAGAAGAATCACGGCAAGGTCAGTTTTTTATAAATGATATATATTATATATAATGTTAAGTTAATAATATACGGTTAGTAATATACATACAAGTGAGTGAGTATATTCCTAAGTAATTCATATATTTTTTTGCTTCTATAAGTAATGTTTATAATGTCAAAACTCTTTTATCTGGACTCGTTACACGTTACACGTTAGTTTTTAATGTACATTTTTTTGTTTTATTTGCGGAATTTTCATCTAAAGGAGGGAAACTTGTAAATGTACATTACTTTAAAATGATCATCGCTTTAGTGCTGAAGAGAGCACAGAGTCCCGGTGCAACGACGATCTCATTACTTCATATAAATTTAAACTTAATCACATAGCTACTTAAAATTTATACGTGGAAATCTCCGTGATCTTAAAATCCCCCAGTAACATGTACCTATAGACAAACAGATAGACGGATGACAAAGCGGCAGGTACCGAATTTTTCTTTGGATATACGGAAATTTAAAAACAAGCAAGCGCAAGCGCAAGCGCAAGCGGAAGCGTCAAATTGTAAGCAACACAGGTTGTGGACTCTATTCCCACTTGAGGAAATTTTCATTATTTGTTTGGTTTGGTACTGATGCAAAGCATAGCTTTGAGATTTGTAACTCCGGAACGAGGACACTTCAGAAAATTGTGTAACGGAGTGTTTTGACACTAGGCGAGGCTGCTTACCTTGCCACACACCTTGCCTTGGTACAGAGTGTAGCTAATTAAATAATGTATAATACTACAGAACTTACATAAATATAATATAAAAAATTATATAGATAATAAACATTTTAAATGTAAAATCAATCGAGGATGCTTTCTAAATATTTTTATCACTTTATAGCTGACCTGATCTGAATTCAAATAAATACGACATTTTAAATTAATATTAATTAATGTTATCAGAATAACCTTACTTTGTTTTTATTTTGTAAATTAATTGTCTTTTTGCTCTAATCTCCAAGTGACTCTGAGATAAGTGCATCTCAATGCAAAATATTTATATCACATTGTACGTACTTTGTATATTATGAAGGTGAATAAAGAAAATACATATAATACACTAATAGTTCTCTCCTATCTGTTGTTTATATACACAAGTACAAGTACATCTCATTTTGCTAATGTATGTTATTTTTATTATATATTAAGATATTAATTTAATTAAATCAAAAAGTAACGTTATTTAATTACTAATAAGAAACCGGTAGAGTTTATTTAATATTTTCCTTACGTTTTTTTAAAAAAACTAAAGTTTGTAGCACAGTCGTTTAATTTCATATCAGATAATCACTTCTAACGAGCTGGTTCTATCATCTGTGGCCGTGAACACATATGACTTCACTGGATCACGTGGATGTGTTTGTGGAAGTATACTAACGGGTGGTGCAGAATATTGAAGGTAATCGTGGCGCAGAGGGATTCCCACTTGAAGAAATTACATATCACCCTGCCAATGAGGCAAAGTGCGACGTTGAGTGCCGCAACTCAACACGCCATACGTTCAGATGGTAAAAGGGAAACAGAAGTGTCTTAACTTTAGGTTCCCTTTGCCCACCCGCTATGTGCTGAATACAGCATAAAGCTCTTTTCTGCACATAGCGGGGGCGCAACTTTTACTCTTTTTTGTTCAAAAGTTTTTGCTCCTTAGATTTTTTTTTCTTTTCGATTCCAGATTCCAGATGTTTTTATAGGTAACAACAACTATTAATGTTTTAAACATTGAAATTGATTAAGCAAAGAACCACAAAAATGAACACTTATATCCCCCATCACCAAAACCAGGAAACCTGTCTGACCTGTTTACACGAAACAAAGTCGATTCAGTCCGCTCTATAAATTCAACAAAAATTTTATGCATTTTGTTTAATCGTATGAACATAAAAGTTTTCATCACTTACACAACAACAAGTGTCATGACAATAAACGCAGAGACGCAGAGAAACGCAGAGTAGGGATTTGGCACTTAGCCTACCTACATGCCATAGTTATTTAAAGGAGTGTAGGTCTCGGGGTCTTGAAATACTTATGGAACGGGAAAACCCACGATTTATATCTTACGAAAGGACATACAAAAATAATTGCGGGCGACGACTGTACACATACATATATACCGACTATGGGGATAGACTATATATATTATAAATACTTATTATTATGTTAAAATAATTGATAAATAATTATGTATTATATGTTGTTGAAATATACATTTATTGATATTATTAAATAATTTTATAATTATCTAATAATTATATACATTTATATAAAATCATTTTTGCCTTCCATGTGCATCGAATCTGTAACTATAGGCTTAGTAATAAAGGACTTTCATTTATTTAATGTTCTATTAGTCATTTTGTAGAAATAATGTAACAAAGAAATCTTATTAAATCGAGAATTTCGTTTCGTGCAAATATTTTCCCGTTTCATTTCATACGTATACTGCTATATTGATATGGAGAAAGCTAATTATAGTTGATATTTCGTAACACAACTAAAGTGTTGGGCCCGATAGGTGTGGGTTCGATTTTAAGCTAAATGTTTCAGATTCACTTATTAATTAATAATTATATATTAATAATTTATTTATTTTAAGACCTTCGTAATGGTGCAAGGGCACAAGAGTGCGACTGTAACGTGGTGGGTGCAATTCCCATTCAGGGGAAACAAATATTTAATTTTTTCATTTTATCGCTCTGGTAACGAGACAAAACGCGCAGTTGAGTACCACCACTCAACATGCAATGCCTCAAGAATTATGTGGAACATATCTTAATTATTTACCAAGTTTTTTAACACTAGGTTTCCAGGATTCCTCTGCTTCTGTATGAAGCTAAAAGTAATCTTTTTTTTTTTTATTTAAAATAGGAAACCAAAGTTGTATACAATCATAATTCCAATTCAAAAAATAAAACCGATCTCAATATAAATGATTTATCACATTGACACGCAAGATATTAACTAAAACAAGAGAATAAACATAATTTAAATCGTTCTTTCATATGGCATTAAAATTAAATGATAGTAATTTAACTATAGTCTGTCGTCCGACTAGAAATTAAAACCCACAACCGACGCATTTATACGAAAAAAAAAAAACAATTATTTATTTTTATATATTCTGTACTTATTTTTTATTTGTTCGTTGTAAACTATGAGTAGCGTTCATAATAATAAATGACAGGCATTAAAGCGTAAATATTTACTCAATATTTTTTTCTAAGTTTTCTTGCAGAAATATTTTCTTAGTTTTCATTACTATTGTTATACGTAATAAATAGCTAAATATGACTAAATAAAATAAATTTGCTAGGAATTTTGAATGTACATAAACAATTTGCATTTGTATTATTTTAATTTTTCCACTCTGGTAGATAATGCGCGGCGTTGAGCTCCGCTATCCCACACGCAATGTTTGAAAATTACTCAGCAATAGATATTATTATTGCCTATTTTGCTATCTCAAGTCATAAAACAATTTCACAAGAACTTAACTAAAAATCCTTTGTTTTTTAAAAGCTCTTCCCATTTGTTCGCTCTGATGTCGAGGGAAAGCACGGGGTTGAGTTCCGCCACTCGACCCACAATGCGTCCTGAATTCGGTGGAAAGTGGGAAACGGAGTATATTTAGACTGGGTTCCCTCTTCTTACCCTAATTTGATTTCACTTTATTTTTAACCAATTCATGTAGCTACTTTTACTATCCTATATATACGTCATAACTTATACCATATATTATAGAAACTCGTCCTAAACTGAGAACACAAAAAAATTAAAATAAAAGAGCAATGGACAAGACTTTATGGCGTAGGTAGGTGATGATGAGAAATTTCGGCATATACATATTAGTTCTATAATATTAGTATATTATTGGCGTTTGGCTCGTGAACATAATATTAATGTAGTTTTGGTGGGAAAAAATAACTGAATAAAATATATTTTAAATCAATGCTTGTATTACAGACAATTGTTTTAAAATCTTAAATTGAAGTGGACATTGGTGAATATTTTGTTTTATATGATGTAGATAAACGTTTTTAATTAAATTTATCCAAACTGCGCCGTGATGACGTCAATTGTATATTATTTTAAGTTTTAAAGCAATAGTAAATAAAATATTTCTTAGAGTAACGTTACAAATGTCACATTTTAATATATTTCGCAACGAAGGATCTAATTAGCCTAACAAAAGAGTCAGATGTAACGTATTTTTGACAAGTCATATAGCGGCCTCTCGAACTATATGTAGTAAGTTTTGTCTAGTAAGGGAAATATTCTAAACAAAAACTATTTATATATAGGAGAATAATATTTTTTTCATGTAAACCTTGCGCAATTGGTAATTAAATGCAAAACTATAAGCAGTTAAAAGAATTAATTAAAATAAAAAAAAAACAGCTTCACAATGTATCCCGCACATAGCAGGGTAGGGAACCAAGTGTCAAGACACTCCTTTCCCACACAAGAAAAAAAAAGTATTATCGATATCGCTCTTGGATAGAGAGAGATATTCTTCACTACGTTTTAAGACCCACACGAGTCACACGAACACCACGTTTTATAAATGCTTATATAAGCATTCTTTCGAGTAATAATCGAATCTACAACCACACAATCATATCCATACGTTAATATTCTACCACGCCGCCATAATGGCATCTTATCCAATAGATTATATTTTTAAAAGATTATTAGAAATACATACAATTATACGTAGATCAGTCTTTAAAGTTTAGCAAACAGGTACGTAACCGCGGTCATTGCTCGCGCCCACACGACCTCGCGACCACGCGACCGTCGACATGTAATATTGAAATTTATGAATGCGTAATCATTTTTAAATATTTCTTATCATTATGAAATGATTTTTCAAAAGGAGAAAGTATATCAAAAGGAGATCGAACCCACACCTGTAGCTTACACGGCAAGCATTGTTTCTCTATAACACGATACATTCAATTATATTTTTATAGGTTAATTCTCGAGACACTTATCCAAAATGGTTAAAATAAACGCGCTTTCTACGAAGACAAAGCGAACTGAAAATAATTGATCTCTCCGAGTAGGAATCGAACCCACAAAAATCAATTACAGCCTCATTGTAATAAATATTAATCGTTTTTTATTAAATAATATTATTCCGCAATCTCTTAACGATTACTTTCCTCATTGACGCCTTGACGCTACCTAAAAGGGGCAAATTTCTGAGCTTCCATTAAAAATGTTTACTTTTAGTATTACTAATAGTGAAAAAAAGCACAAATATCATGTGACCCCTGAAAATATAAATATGCTTTAATTAAGCCTTTAGTAGTATCTGTCCTACATGAAGCCACCAAGGACTCGGAAGGTAGTTCTGGTGAGATCTCTTCCAACCAGGAAAATTGTAAAAAGATACAATATGCACATTTTCTTCGAGGAAAAACCACGACCAATGATTTTGGCAAAACGACAAGAGGACGTCATGCCATACAACACATGTCACGTCTGCTTCTTAGTACTGTACACATGTTCTTAATTAATTGCTTGACAAATAGATAGATATTCTCTTTTTTCATTAATGAAAATATTTAACGAATCGTTGTCTGTACCTGGAAGATATACATATATATGTTTGCCTGTGCGTTTGTTCACGCTAATCTCAGAAACGGCTCAAGCAGTGTAATTGCAGTTCTTACTATGTTTAATTGTAGTTTTTACTTTGGCAAGCTTCCCTGGCTAAGATTTAGATTTTGTTATTTTTCATTTTGATCGGTTTATAAATAAAATTTTTTTACCATTTTAAAGAATGGTGTTCGATAAAATTGCTATAAATAACTGTTTTATTCGATTGGCTAACATTTTATTTCTCGATCTCTTCATCGAGTGGAAATTCAAACTGTATACTTAGATCTACGGCCCCATGATTTCCTAATAAAAATATATATTTCTTATTATATTTTTTTAAAAGATATGGCCATTAATATAGCAAAAAACGCGTATTTCGACACTATACAGGGAAAGGAAAATTCATGGGGTACTTCCGGTGAGCGTAGAATTATGTAATTTGGAAGCTAGCCTCTACAGGAAGTACTTGTTCAGGGAAAAATCTGAAAACTATACATTTGTGGTTAAATCCTAAAAAATAGCAATCCCGACTCGCGCTTGTCCTCTTTTTTATTTTTCAATGACATTATTATTACAAAAAAATGTAATGCAATTTGTAGTTATGTAGTTCAAGCTGGCGAAGCCTCGAACGGATATGGGAAATAATAAAAAGATAAAAGGCTATTAAAGCGTTGATGTTAAGTTACGGCACTCAATACCCAATGCTTTGAAAATTAGGCGCTATATAGGGAACATAGTGTTTGAACACTGGACTCCCTGTGTCTACCCTACCCGACACTAACGTCAGATCAGCCAGTCCGTCAGTACATTCTCACAAGTCATTACATTCAGTTTCTCCTCAATAGGACAAATAAACTAAATACAAATGCAGTCTATTCTCTATACCCGATGTAGGCTAATTACTATTGGTATGACACAAATTCGTCTACTCTTGACCTCGTCTACACTATCTTATCTTGCAAAGGACACTGCAAATTAAATGTAATTAATCAATTCATGTAAATAAAGACGTATGTGATTTACGTTATTTCTTTGTTATCGTGACATACTCGTGGTATCCACGTAAGATATTGTAACAGTTACTTGTATATCTTTTTATACTGATATTATATAGAATTTATTTTTTTTAATGATATTATTATATTTTTTTTTTATTTTGAAGATATGAAATGTCATACATAATAAGCAATCGGAAAAGTAGAATATTCCTCTTTTTTTATATGTAAGAAATTAATTATTTAATACTTTCATTTCTCTGGCATGAGGCGGAGTTCGGCGGAAATTGTGTAACAAAATTATCTTAATGGAAACATATTGTTAACATTATATTCCCAGGTGTCATCTGACTACCCTGCTACGTACGGACGCGTGACATGACGCGGTCACAACTAGATTAAACGCAACTAAACATTGATAGGTACCTTACGATTTTCGTTTTCCTCTAAAAAATCCTAGAGTAAGAAACGTCATAATTTCATTTCAAAAGGGCACTATAAGCTATAAGCTATATGTAATGCCTTAAGTACTTAATGAGGAAAATTAGACGTCTAGCTTTTATATGCCAATTCACGTCGTTAGGCCATGGCCGAGTATGTAATAACTGGTCTATAGTATTTTTCTTTCCTAAATGTGCAATAACACTTTAAAAAGATTAAATATAACTAAGAGATATGTGTAATGCGTGACGTATCCTAAGAGTGAAAGGGAACTCCGACCGTATATAAAGTGTTACATAGAACGTGAAGTAATACAACCTATACCTATCTCGATAAATGGGCTATCTGACAAAAAAAAATTTGTAATTTCTGTCACCAGGCCTCCTCAGTCCTTTAAAACTATCGTCGTGCAGGGTTACAGAGTACTGTCAATGCGATGGTTGCGGGATCGAATCTCATCGCAGTGTCCTATTATACACATTGTACACGCTTTTAAATACAAATCCGAAGTATGACACTCTTAAATCATATTTATGTTAATTATGCAAACGTGTATTTTGTATAAATAACATAACAATGGAATCTGCAATGGTTCAATGAGTTTAGGTTTAATTGTCTTCACTTACCAAGGTGTAAGGAAAACCCTGTTAAATGAAGATAAAAACAAGTAAATCTTCATTCTCATATCATAATAGATGAAGGCGCTCTTTGGAACTTGTAGCTTATCTGATGATAGTGGGTTCACATTAAACGTTAAAGATTTCTTTACGTTCTTTTTCAACCCTCAACGAAAAAAGAGGATTTTTTATAAATAAATTTAACGTGCTGTTTAATGTGTATACATACACATATACAGATGTAAGACGAACTGACTTTATAGGAGTTTCTTTGTTTGAAAGGCGATTTAATCAGATGATCACGTTACTGGTAGTCTCTGATCAATGGCAGCCAGCCAGAAGCAGATGTAACTCTGGCTGCAGGTACCATGGACAACTTGGAAACTATTATAGTGATGTAATATAGCCTTCCCCAATAAATGGAGTATACACACAAAATTTTTTTTCAATTTATCCAGTAATTTCTGAGATTGACCAAATAAACTCTCCATTTTTATGACAAGAGTATACATTAGAGATGTTATATAATTAAACGTAATAGCTGTGGGGTTATATAACATTCAATGGAATATTTATTGGTAGGTATTTCCTCTTCGGGTGGTTTTTCTTGTATGAATGCTCGACTATGTTCTCATGAGCACAGTCCAAATACGTCCTAGACATACATACAATGCGCATTTTACTACGAGGTATTATAAATGCATTTTATAATGTCACAGATTTTCCCTGTGTATTAATTAACCTTTATCAAAGTATGCAAGTAAATTGGAAATTAAGTCGCTATTATTCCCTTTATTCTAAGAAGAGAGTAAAAAATTATTCACTGCACAGAAGGACAGTGTGAGAAGAGACCTCATGTAATTGTAAAATAGGCGGCTATGTAAGACACAGGGTGGCGCTGTGTTCCGCCACTCAACCCGCAATGTCTCTAATTTAAGCAGAAAACGTGGTAACGAGTGTTTTAACAGTTAGTTCTGTTTGCTGTTTTAAGCATTTTCATGCTTATCAGATAAAAATATAAATAAAGTAGGCGAGTATACAGAACGGCAACTAGATTTTATCTGAACTTTCAGTAACTGCAATGAATTTATAAAGGCGATAAATAAAAAGTCCCATATTTTTATACAATCAGTATATTTTTTTAAAGTCTGTCCGTGCTGTCTGATTCATACTTACATGTATCCCATGTGTGAGGGAAACCCCTGACTGCGGTGCAGCAGTCATTTAATTACAAATTAAAGATATTACTACAACGCAATTTCATTCACTGAATCGCGAAACCTTGGCCTCATACATAACATGATAAATACCAGATTTAGTCATTCGCGTCAATTTTAAACATGAAATGGCGGCCGTTTTTATTTTTCA
Organism: Heliconius aoede; assembly: GCA_037355905.1. NCBI lineage: Eukaryota > Metazoa > Arthropoda > Insecta > Lepidoptera > Nymphalidae > Heliconius > Heliconius aoede. Next base: position 447,507 of record JBAIZZ010000266.1, read on the forward strand.
TTTTTACGTATCTACTAGACATTTTCCGCTTAAAAAACTAGGTGATCATTGGCGGATCTTAGCGCTGCGTTGTGTCTTACTAAAAAGAAGATATAGAAATATTTAAAACAATCACGTATTCAATTTTCTGATTACACCGTAATGTTCGAGGATCCATTTTAAAATGTTTAATATTTCTTTTTATTTTTTATAGTCAGGGCATAAAAATGCGGAAAGCGACACGGATACAGCGCCGTCCACACAACCTCTTTTGGAACCAGACAAAGGTCATCCAAAGCCTCCACTTGCCGGTCAGTCGTTGATTTACTTATTTATTTGTTTCCTACACACAACAGGTTACATAAAAAACACTCTGTTCTCCACTCTCCGACGATTTTTTAGAACATTGCATGTTGAGTGGCGCAACTCAAAGTAAAATAAATAATTACCCTGAGTAGAATCGAAACCGCACCCATTGTCTTTGTACTCATGCTGCTGGACCACGATGGCCTCAAAGTTTCCGTTAATTTTCCGAAAAGAGTTTTAACGTTAAGTATTCATACTAGCTGAAGAGTGCAATCATAAACGCGACAGATATTTGGTTGGAGTTCCACTCGAGGAAATGAAATATTTCCATTTTTCTCACTCTGGTAAAGCGACAAAACGCGGCATTTAGTTCCGCGAGTCAATACGTAATGTTCGAATTTGGCGGATAATGGGAACCTGAAGTGTATTAACGTTTGGTTCCCAGCTTCCCTTTGCCTACTCTGCAATGTTCATGATATAGCATAAAGTTATTAATATTTGTAATACATTACAGGCCCAGAAATTGATGACTTGGATGGTGAAGTCCCAACCGTGGCTACTCCGTACCCGGGCATCGACGACGGACTGTTGGAGCCCAACAATAATAAGCCAAACGGACATGAAGGCAACTCAGGTTAGATATAAAAAAACTACAGCCAAAGCTTAGAAGCTTCTTTTGTAGGGTGCGGTGCTAAGCCCTGTTATGCAACATTTCCAATTCTGACGGAAAGCGAAGAACGGAGGTTCGTGAGCGGTTGTGGGTTCGATTCCCATTCGAGATATTGAAAATACTTATTCATATTTTAATTTCTTCTCTCTGCTGACGAGGCAAAGCGTGGCTTTGAATTCCACCAATCAACACACAATGCTTCTGGAATTTGGCGTAGATAAGGAACGAAATATCTTAAAACTACGGTTCTTTACGCTGCTGCGCGCGGAAAACAGCCTGATGGTGATTTTAGACAAATATGAGTTATGTACATTGTGAGTTATAAAAGCATATAAATTTCAAGGCGTTTCCCATGAATCATACTTATGTCAAAGTTAAATAACAACGAGAAGCGGCTTTTGCGCTATCAATATTAAATTCGTCTATTAACCGCAAGAGACACAGGAATGACAAACGTTTACATATTTGCACAAACAGTGAGTTACGCACAGGAAGTCACACCAGAAGTACTAAAATTAAAACCGGATTTATTGAACTTTACATAACTAAAAATAAATTTTAAGACGAAAAGTAATTGAAATTTTGAACTCAAAACATTTTTAATGGATCTAGGAAAAGATTTAAAAGGTAATTCCCACTTTTATTAATTATTTTGTGCTATTTCGTTATTTTAGTAATCGTACTAAACCTAGTATCGCACTCTGTACGCCACGGGCCGCTCTATTATCGAGACAGTGCTTGGTATAATATGATGGAACGCATCGCCACGTCTTATCTTGTTACCAGAGGAAGGAAATGATTCTGCCACCAAAAAAGAAATGACAACTTGGGTTTATTTAGTTTTTATGTGAAATTCAAACAATAATTATATATAAGAGCTGACGAGTTATGATATGTGCCTACAGTTTACTACATAATTATAGTTTTTCAAACATACATGTATAGATAAAGAATATCGTATCACAACCACGTCGACCGCATCCTTTTTGATAGCCTAGTTAATAGAGTGATCTACACAGATAATAAATATTTATTTATAAATTAAATTTGTTTTATTGTTACATTAAAATACATTTAATAAAAGTAAAAGCAATTGCTGTCTGTACATAATATATTAAATTAAAAAATTATCTCTATCTCTATGTATAATAAAAGTATAGAATAGATATCGATTCTGTACATGAAAGATATTAAAAAAATAGTCGGTTACCATATCGATTATAGAAGCAAAAAAACCACTCGGCAGAATTATTGTATCGATATAAAGTATTTTGTTCGACTAAATTGTTGTAACAGAACTGGTTTTTTGAATGGAAGGAAATTTTAATTCTATAATATATATTGTATTTAAAATGATAAATATTATTAGAACATGTAAGTAATTCAGATTTATAAATGAATAATTGTGTAGTGTAAAGTTTTAAACGGGCGAAAATCCGCCACTTGCTGTACGCAGCGGCGGCAGCGGCGGCGGGTGGAGCTGAGCGAAGCTATATTCTGCAAAATACAATTGTCACGAAACTACTTCTGAACTGTAGGTTTAAGGGTCTCGGAGAAGTAGACTTACAACGACACACTCTTTCAACCAGTAAGAGCTTCACTTCGTTCAACTCAATAAAAGTCAAAAAATTCAAACAGATGTTATCGTTTCGAATAAGATACAATGTAATTAATTTTAAGCAATCAGCTTCACGCTGTATCCCGCACACAGCAGGATAGGCAGAAGGAACCTAGTGTTAAGACAATCCGCGTTCGCGTCGCTCAGTCGCGTTTACAATCAGATTGTGCTCCTACGCCGCGAGTGACCTCAATAAAATATAATTGAATTTTTCATATTTTCCAGACGATGAAACGAAGCCAGAAGGTTCCGAGGGTCACACCAACGAGCTCCCGCACCACGGCGACGGTGACGTCGGCATTGACGGTAAATGGCCGCCGACGGACGAGACCGACTACCCTTACGGTGATTGGAGTTAGGGACTAAATACAAAAAAATTGAAACAAAAATGGCCTATTTAGAGCAAATGATGAGGTACATTATCTATATCAGTTTGTGCAGGACTTCTCTTAGAACGTTGATCACCACCACAACGTAAACGCGACTTAGTATTTATTTTACCAATATTAGCTTAAAATAAAAAAAAAAACGCGGCATTACATTAGAATTATTTATGTTAATAATATATTTTGAGGATATATATATTACAGATTTGTTTTTGTTTCCTTAAATGTAAGTTGAGACAAAACTATTAGTTTATGACGACCAGTTTCTTCGGCCTCTTACTAAATATGCAAGACTTGTCTTGCATCTACGTAAACGTTAAACTTAAAAAAATATGAATGTATATCGGAATACAAATTATTTCATATGGACTGCGCTATTAACACTACTGCATATTTAAGGTAAAATTACACACAATTTAAGGCCATTTTTGCTTCAACAACACTGATATGTACAGGATTTACTTTTTGATATCGATTAATAGTTTATTATGACCTTTTTTATTCTGGCTTTAAAACAGGGTCTGGTTGTGGGTTCGATCCCCACTCGACGAGATGAAATATTTATTTAAATTTATATTTCCATTTCTCCGCTCTGGTTCGCGCTTAACACTAATCTCACACTCTGCCTACCCTGCTGTGTGCGGGATACAGCGTGATAATGATTTAATATAATTTTAAAACATAATATATTAAAAAATATCAAAAAATGCCAATGATTAGTAAAAATTATATTCTATTCGAAAAGGCTAACTTAGAAATCCTGTACATGTTTAAAACAAAACAAAGAATTAAATATTTTTTATTTATATAATTTGTTTTGAAAAGGTTACTAAAATAGATAACAAATATAATGTCATTATATCAGGTTTCCTCAAGAATACAACGTTCAATGGTAGACGGTCGACTCTAGTTTTTGTGTTGGACTAAAAAGGAAGCATGTCGCATAGCAATTTACATACTCGTAGTAAAGCTGGAAATAGACTACAAAAAATATTTATTTATTTCGAAACGAGAAATTTAAGCAATTTTTAAAAATCGTGTAACGGTGTTGAAAGACCAATAATTAAAAAGCCTATTAAAAGTATATATTATATTTTATAACTCTGTGTATTTTAAAATATTTTATTTAAAATAAATTATTATTAATATTATATAAAAAGAATTATTTATTTATTTCTTATTTTAATTTCGAGCTTTACATATTTTAAATAGCATGGCATATATTTATGTGTATAATATAATAACTCTACCTTATAAGAGGTTAATAATAATAGAACAAAGGATTGATTATCTACTAACAATATAGGGTCGATTCACATTTAATATAAATTACAGTTAATTTAGAAGAGATTTTTTTTGTTAGTAATTCAATGGTTGTGAGTTCTTGTTCTATATAGACGATTTATGCGAAGAATCGTTATGGCGGCGCGGCCTAAATCTGTTTGTCCCACAGAGCATAAAAAAGACAATAAAATAATTCATATTAGTCTCTGCACGGAATGTTTATATAAAACTACCGTTATCAACTCAGTGACTGCCCCAGACAACGTATCTACACCCGGAATTTTACGGCGTAGAACACTGAAATTTTATTTTACGCAAACGAAATTGCGGGCAGTCGCTAGTTACATATAAAATGTGAATCGACCTTATGTCTTCATACTGCATGTTTGCATAAATGCATGTTCAATGAATAATTTCATAGTGGTATATGGTATATGGTATAAGGTATGGTATTGGCGTATTTCCGCCTTTGTTACGAATAATTAGCATTTATACAATTACTTTATCTAAATGTTATCTTTTACTATAAGCTATCTTAACTAGGCGAACACTTTGCATTGTCAAGTTACTTTCGGGTATAAATAATAAATAATGTTATGTATGTAATATGTATTGTATGTATAAAAGAATATGCGCAAAAAGTATCCAAGTAATATAATGAATAGATATGAAGATATAGCCACAGATAATATTTTAATAAATTTTATAATCAAATTATTTTCATTATAAACACATTAACAGGGAAGATGAAGAACTTGGGAAAATAGTGTTAAGACTTCCTCACTTTCTGCCAAATTCTTGTTAATTTAAATTTAATAACTTCTTCTTAGTAAGGCGAAGAAAAGAAAATATTAAAATATTACATTCCTCCGAGGGACATCTAACTCGAAGCTGTCACGTTGCCAGACGCACGCTTGTACTTCTGCGCTACAACATTCTCAATCTTAACTTAACTTCACACTTTATCTCTAGCAGGGTATTCCGAGAGAGCGGAGCGCCAAACGCTACGGTCTCTACATACCTCTTTCGCCTCGTCCACTGTCATCAACCTCTTCATACATACCCTCCTGGCTCCTCATGCTTTTTACGTGACCTCCTCCAGTATCTTAGATACTGTGTTTTCGAAGGTCGACCGCGATCCCCCCTACCTCATTGCGGATTCGATCAGCTAAGCTGACTCTGCATATCTTCCGAAGCGATCACATCCCCATGGCATTCATCTTTCTTCATTCTTTTTCTGTAATACCCACGTGTCGCTGCCGTATAACAGCGTCGGTACTAAAACAGCATTATGTACGATCATACACGCTGTTGTGCTGATGTTTCGCCGTCTCATCAATGCAGCTAAGGCTCCGTTAACCCTGTTACCGGCAGCAATACGCCTTTCCAGATCCATCTCGTATCTTCCATCTCTGCTGAACATACTTCCCAAATACATCACTACATTCACTTGTTCTAATATCTTACCATTAACACTGATTTTGCATTCAGACGTTTTTTCATCTCTTTCAAAAACCAGAACCTTTGTCTTATTCTCATTCAGGTTTAGACCATTATTCATATCACATCCTCATTATATCCCTTATCACATCCGTCTTTCGGTGTCAATCAATAATCGCAATATAATACTTGAAAATATATACATGACAATGAAATAAAATTTAGACAGACTTTTTTGAGACTAGGTTCTCTCTACCGAACCAGCTTTGTTTAAAAGCGTTACCATTTTTTTTTAATATGCAATATCTAATATTACAGATTTCAATGGCCTCGGACCAAGATTCGGTGTGGACGATCGTCCCGGCTCGCCTATGATACCAGGGGTAACATTATTTCTTTTATTAGTTGCTAATAGAAAATGTAATATATTAATATAATTAACAGAATTTAGTTGTAGGTAATTATTAAAAATCGCCAAAAAGGCACGATCAAGTTACCTAAAACTTAATCGGCTAAAAATTTCCAAGAGACGTCCGCGCCTATAGGAATTTTGTATATGAAATATAAAATTAATTAATTAATTTTAGAGTTCATTTTAAGGCCCTTATAAGCTTGTTGTTCATCCGTCTGTCTGTCTGTAAAGAGCTTTTAGAGCCTCAGGAACGCTTGGAGATATCGAGTTAAAATTAAATTTATTACTCAGATGAACGGTAACATGGTTTCCTATAAAATTGTATTTCTACATTTACTTAAAAACTCTACGAAGAGAACTAAGAAGGGAATGATAACTCTGGTTGACCTAGAATTATGAAATGCGGCAGCTAGCATAAAAAAAAGTAAAGATGTAAGGGTCACCTGATACTTGTTTTTATAATTTTTATTTAAAAGTTTCTTTTTCTCTTTTTTCAGTCAATACCAGACGTAAATACGTATCAACAGAAGAAAAATCTGGCGCAAGGAATGATGGACCTCGCATTACTCTCAGCAAATGCTAACCAACTGCGATACGTTTTGGAATCTTCTATAAACCACCCTTATTATTATCCGAGTTTGATTTTTATATCTCTTAGCATTGTTTTACAGGTAATATGTTTCGAATGTTTTCGAATAAGAAATGCATGAAAATAATAAAAATATTTTAAAAATATTGTTTTTTTTTCAGATTGCAGTTGGCATAGGCTTAATTTTAAACAGCCGCTACGACGTCAACGACCAGAAACACATGTGCATCGCAAATAAAATCAACAATATGACAGTGTTAGGAGTCTTTCTTATCACTATTGTAAATGTTTTTATCACTTCGTTCAGTGTGGCGACTCCCACCACTATAGCTAACCAACAACTTGCTATACAACAGGCGGGATAAACAAACATAATCTCAATAAATATCAAACACGCCGTCGTTAAACTGACTAATCACGACTGTTGTAAGTTCGATTCCTACACGAGGGTGTATATATTTCATTGTTACTTCGGTCTGGTTGGGCATATCTCTACGTGCAATGTCTCCAAATTAAGTGAGAAAGAGAAGAACGGAATAATATATCATTAGGATCTCTATATATAATTTGTAAGAAAAGATAAGTGTATGTAGAAAAGTAAAAAAATATTGTATAAAAAAAAGAAATCCATTTTCTATCATGACATTATGTGGTTAAGCCACAGACTACAAAGTAATTTAAATAATGAACATGTCGCTATTTTGCGCAAAAGAGGAAAGTCATGTTTTAATATTTTTAAAATTATTATATTAATAATAAAATATACAAGATATTACATTTAAATCATATATTTGAAAAAATAATCTATTACCGCTAATAAGGCTTGCAAATATATTTTTAAAATTTAAGTCAAATTTAAGTTAAATAAATGAGGTCTTTAATTCATAAAGGGGGCCAGTGATTTATATAAAATAATGAAATATTTTACCAGAAATGAAATGACATTAAATTAAGTATTTTTTACTTTTATACAGATTGTTATTATTTTTTAAGAATTAAGTTCCAAGATATTTGGAAAATACGACATTATAAGTAAATGTCACAATTAAAGTACGCTTTATAATTTAAATTTATAAAACGGCCTAATTTGCAATGTTCGTATAACATTTAATTCATTGTGATAGGAAAATCTAAATTGAGGGTGTACAAAGCTACAGGGATACCGATCTGTATCGAGTCTAGTAAGTGAAAAAAAGTCTGTAGTGAAATCTAAAGAATCGTTTTTTAATGATCTGATCTGTTTTTTAATATAATTAATAAATCTTTCATAAAGTTACCTTTTAATAATAAGAAATATATTTTTCTAATAGTACTTCTTCTGTTGTAGTTTCTGGATGTCTGTTATGACAACGTAATATAAACATTTTTGTTATTTACCTTAACGAACGTTGCGCTCAATTTTTTTTGTTACAAAGTAACGTTAAGTTTGCATTTAATTATAATAATTGTATGAATCTCTGATTTTGTATGTTATAATAAATAGTATGTACATATTATAGACTACATTTATTTTATTTCTTTTTAATCATATAAGTACTATTCAATTACTTTAATTTCTCCGCTATTGCGACACTAAGCTCAGGATTGAGCTGTTTTCAACATGAGTTAATTAGAGTAGTGCGCAACACCTCTAAATATTGAAAAAAAAAAACTAACGACAAATTATGTGAAACAATTTATTACAACAAATCCCTATATAACAAAAAAATTATTACATTTCATCTCATTCATAAAACCAAGACAATAACAAATATACATAAATCATTGTGTCCTATATATTTTAACTTCACAAATGCTACACATTTAACACATAGGAACTTAGTGTTAAGACACTATTCTATATCATTTCATGTAGAAATAAACTTTTTCATTCGGAAAAAAAGGTTTTAATTACATATTTTTTCTTCAAGAATTACCAAAATTATTGTAAAAAATACAATTTAATAAAGCCTCTTTTTTTACGATCTCATCTTAGTTCTATGATTGTGATGTTTAATAATCCTGTATATTAAATACAGTTGAAAAATCATAAAAAAATACATATTATATAATATACATGTATATAAATATATACTTCTTGACAGACAGACTTACAGATATTTTAGTCAAAATTACATGTAAAAAAAATTAGGCACCATTTTGCTATAAATGGATAAGCTTCATTTTTACTACAGATATTCACATTTATAATGACATATTAGATTTTGAAAATTTTATTTTGTACTTATTAACATGTAAAACACTTTTTCTAAACATTTATTGTAATTTTGTGTGTTATTTGAACACTTTGGATTGGCATTTAAGAAATACTTCAATCTGTATGAAACTTTTATGTAGCAAAATTTGAACTCCTATACAATTTTTTTAAAGTTTCTGTTCAATTTTGATCAAAATATGACACAGATTCACAATTTTTCTTTCAATTTTCATGTTAAATGGCAGAACTCTTTTGGAAAATAATTTGAATTTGAGAGTGTATCTCTCAAGTTATCTCTCTTTTATAACAACTGAATGATAATTTGAACATAACACTATAAGAAAATATCTTTAAATTATCTTTTCAAACATCAAATCCCACTACATACAAGCATACAGGCTCAGTATTTCAACACAACACATAACATCACAATATAACACTAAAATTCCACTAAATCAATTGTTCCACACTATTGGCTGATAGCTCTAGCAACCTCCACGCAGCTTTGGGGTTCAATTCCTGAGGATCTCTACATAACACCCATACATAATTGACTCTCATTACTTTATTTGGATCACCCTCTATAACATTGTTCTTCATGTCTCTAACACACATTATTTGTTGACTTTGAAAGGTCACAACTAGTACAGGGCCTTGATCCATCATTTTTCCCATAACAAGTTCAATATTTTCTATATCTAATATTTTAGAGTCAAGACGGTAGCTAAGTTGCTTGCATTGTTTAATCGGTGTTGCCAGTATATTGAAAACTCCTTCATAGCACCAGTCTTTCAATATATCCATGTCACCTCTAACCATGGCTTCCAGAATATTCGGTATGATATCGTCAGCGCAATCTTCTAGAAACTTCTGGGCGGTGAAATTTGGGTCAATTTTGCATATTTCGGTCAAAGTTTGGGAGAGTTCGGTCTTTTCGAATAAGTTACCAAAGAGGTTGCTAACTTTGTCTGTGATGAAACGGGAGGCTTTGAACACTGGGTTTTCTGATTCTTCGTATTTTATTTTCCAATCTAGTACCTGAAATTGTTATAAAACTTTGTTTTACTGTCATTAATACATATAAATTATGTGTCTGTAATATAAATGTTATTATATGGAGTATGAGTTTACAACTCTAAAGGTTATGGGTTCAATTCCCACCCGAGGGAATGAAATATTTAATTTTAATTTCCTTGCTCTGGCAACAAGGTAGTACTTCCCAATAATTTCGTCCTTCCAGTTTCTCAGGTTCTCTTTGCCTATCTTGCTTTGTGCACAAACAGCATAAGCCAAAAAATAAGTTTTATTTGTACTAGTGAACAAAAAAAATTTTAAACATTAATTAATATATATAATATACATATTCAACATAATATTTTCTGTTCTGCTGCGTCTTTACGTTTGATACATTTTATCAGTGTTTTCTTTCAACAGAGATACATGTCACAAATGGATCTTTTATTCCATTCTGTTCAATCTATCTTTTGAAAAATGTTTTTATAATATTTAGTTTTTTAATTATCTGCGTTAATTACTATTAAAATATAGTAGTATTATAAATACTAATTTCTTGATGCTGAGGTCACTTCATTTTATGATACTGGATTCCTGTGTGAGGATTGAACCTTCAGCCATTGGAATTCCAAACACAAAAAAACAAACAGTATATCTATGATATTACCTTATTGACATATTGATTGTTGTTCTTAAAGTCCTCCCATTGCTGGTAGAACTTCGAGTCCTTGTGGAGTTCAACGCCGAGGGTTTCTGTATCGGGTGCAAATGTACGTTCGTCAGCTGCCACCTGGAGATAGAAATGTTAATTTTTGAGTGAATAAAAAATTATATATAATATGGCGTGTGCTTATGAGCAAGCAACTAAATAAAAAAAAATATCAATGTGCAAAAACTCAGTCATTTGAAAAGTTATTGATGGATTGGATTGTCAATCATTAATTTTTCAAAATCCCTTCTTAGTGAGCGGCCATACACATATACGAAAATATACATCTGTCCAAATTTCATCTTTCTATCATAAGTAGTGTAGGTTGTGCGTGCATCTTACCTCAGTCAGTGGGAACATCTCCTTTTATACATATATAGATATAACTGGCATATATATATATATATATATATATATATATATATAGATAACTGACTTTTTTATTTTATTTTTATTTATCTTTTTCCCATGATGTTACACAATGTATCTCATTTAATTTCTAATTTGAATGGAAAACTAGATACAATAAATATACTTATATAATACATTATTAATTTTATTACCTCAACTCTTTTTCTCAAAGTGGTAGGTGAAATATAGACGCGGCCTTCTAAACCACGCGGCGCCATCTCTTTCTTAACTACTTCTGTAGCCTGAAAATAATAAATACATCTGTTGAAATATGGAAATATTTGTGTGGGAATGAAACCCACATCTTATGTATACTGTGCTGCTGTACTACAAAAGCCTCCAATTGTTCTGTTTCTAACAATGATATATATTTTACCTGAGAAATAGTTTTAAAAGCTGATGTTTGTCCGAGTGCTTGACTTTTACCCGCTAATGACTCCGCTGCACCTTTTGCTGTTTTTGATAGATCCTCTGTTATTTTGCCTAAAGAGATTTTTAAAATTTTATTTAACTAATAAATATGTTTTAGAAAGCATATAAAAATGTGAATGATAAAAATGTGATGAAAATATTTAATTGTATAAGAAAATCAATACACCCATTGCTTTTACTCTAACTATAAAGGCACGGGCCCATTGCGGCGCATGCTGTATGAACATGAGGTACATTTTGGTTGCGTGTATTAATTTTTTTCACAATGTGGGTCAATGTTTCCACTGGAGTACATGAAGACCCACAAATAAGTGTCGCATGGCAGGGATATAGACTTAAAACTGTGTTACGATAAGCGAGCTGTAAATAGTCGTGGGTCATATTCGTGTACTCTCAATGGAAACGTAGACCCACATTAATAGTGTTGAGCTATGTAAGTAGCCCCTCCGTGCGCCGCGGTGGGCCCGCGCCCTTAAGCCATGCAATGCAATACAAATAATCAGAATGGGATTCAGTTATGCCAAATTTCAAAAAATTTATATATGATAAAATATGAAAATTTAGATGTAACAGGATTTGCACCCACATCTCTTAGCAACCATCCAAGTTATCGGACCACTATACCATATTATAGCATTAAGATATGTCAAGTTCTTATACACTAATACTTATTCATATTTTAGTGTAAACTTACCTGCTTTTTTAGCTATTTCTGTTTTACTTGCTTCTTCAAACACATGCTCCACTTTGCCTTTGATACCTTCCAGTGTTTCTTTTAACACTTCTGACCCTTTAGATGCTTCAGATTCTACCGCATGAAACTTTTTCCTAGCTGCTTGTAAAGCATCTGAATTTTCTAATTTTTGGGCTTCTTCTCTAAATTTTTTTAAATTATCTTTCATTTCTTTATTTTTTTCAATGTCTTCTTTTATGTTTTCTATTATGGATGAAAAGAAACCTTTTCTTGCTGAATAAAAACGACATTCTTGGACTGGACACTGAAATGATATTGTGACTCTTTTTATTATATAATAAAGATTGTTAAATAGATAATTTTTAAACTTTTCAATGTAAAATAGTAACCTTTAAACTTAACAACAAAAAAATTCATACAAAGAAACTTAGACTTTAGAAATAGAATATTATATATTATTCACAATATAATTAGTATAAATTTGATCACCTGCTCTGTTTTAATAGTAATAACTGAAGTCTTCAAATTTATTGGCAAGGCGCATTTCCAGCGTGCTGGGCTGTATAATAATTGCCGACACGAATGCTGAAAGTGGTAAATACTCATTAAATTTTGCATTTATTCCTTCTTAAACATAACCTCACTTGATAAAGATGATGTCACATTTACCATAGTTACAAATAATTCGCTCAGTTATATTTTTCACACAGTCACTTTATATAAAATTTACTTAACACTTTTATGTTATTTTAATGAACCGATACATCGGTTTTTGCGTTAATTTGACGTAAAATCATCTGATGCCCATTTTTCGATTTGAAATTTTTTTTACTGATGTGTGCAATCATAAATGTTGTCATATTTAAAATGAGAGATGACAAAAAATAGTTAATAAAAATATTTAATTATACTTAAATTATTGCTTTAAGTATTAATTATTGAAGATAAATATATGATTGCATAAATGTAAAACAGAATTTGCTGATGATTAAGTTTTAATATGAAACATGATTTAAATTATAGATTGCTATTTGCGTATTCCAATGTTTAATATATTTCATCTCTCATATTTTTATCAAATTATAATCATTATATTATAACAGATTTTTTTCATATTTTTTCTTTACCGTATGTTGCTTTAGCAACTGGAAATTGTTTACAAAAAAAATAATAGTCAAAGACGAATAGTAAGTATCATAGACAATATCTATTGTTTCCTGTTTGAAATTAATCTTATATTTGATATTTAAAATTGTATATTACGTGTAAATCATATCACAGCAAATTCATAGTAACATTTATTTAATAATAAATCTAGACATGCAATATTTTCTCTGTCAAAGTTCGTCATTTTTAAAAAATGTTATATTTGTTGTTTGTAGTTTAAAAAAATTCTCGCTTCCGGTGTGAAGGCAGTACCAGAAACATAAGAAAGTGTACATTTTCATTTATTTTCTGCCGTCATTTTTAGCCACGGTATTATATCGTGTACGCTTTTTGTGTGATTATATTGTATTTTATGTTCTAAACGTCTCACGTTGTTGTGTTGTTGCCGAGGTATATTTTACTTGCGCGTATCGAGAGTCACGACGCACCGTGCTAGGGGGAAGGTATAGCTAGATAATATCGAATATCTTTCCATATTTACTTATATAGATACATAGTAAGTAGTGAGTAGACCACGTTTTCGCCAGCTGGTACGTGCGTTCGGCTTGTCAATACTCTTAGTGTAGTCAATATGTTTCCGAAATAGTATTTGCGAGCGGTAGCATAGGTGTTAGAATCAGTAGTGAAGTTTATATTATATCGTGGCAGGTTGGTGTGGCCGGCTAGCGTGCTTCTCTGGTGCAGCTCCGAGGAAGGATCAACAATTCTACCCATCTGCGAGCTCTCGTCCAGTGGGGCGGTACCATTTTATATGACTTTAGCAAGATATACAGGTAAGTTATTAAACTATACAATAATTCATATGAATTGGTTTTTGAGAAGTTAAGCGCGTTTTGCTCTCCGTCTGGACTATGATTGCAGATTGCAAGAGGTTATCTTAATTTCTTAAACTTTATCTTTCGGGGTATATCTTTTGATCTTTTATGTTAAGGATAAAACATTGTTGAAAAATTTTGTCACATCTTAGTTCTATTTTTAGCATTGTGTTCATGTGAACTGAAAAAAAACTTATTAAACTTGACAATTACACAATATTATAGATTATTATTTGCAATTAAAAATTTTAATACCACATTTTTCTGATTAGATGTAATTGCTCATTGGTCAATCCAACCGCATGTCATTCTGAAAGTAAAAATGACTTGCAGAATAAAACTATTCATAATTTTTAATAATGATATAGTAATTTGTTGAATAAATCAAACTACAATTTCCTACTCAACAGGCATGGTGTTATTCTTATATTTCTATGGAGCATAGAAAAAAATCTCACCAATAAATTAATGTAAATTGTAAATTTGAAAGATTTCTTTTATCTTTAACTTTACATTTGATGACAATTTTGTTTTTGTTTTTTTAAAAGTATGAAATATTCATTCTTTATTAATAAGTTGTTTGACTTACAATAGATTTTAAATTCTTTTAAAACATGGCTTATAAGAGTCGCAGTGTTGTTTCTCTATGTAAATTTGTAAAGAAATTGAAATTTTAATACCTTTTTAACAGTTTATATAGAACTTTTTGGTATAGGTTTATTTTGTAGTATCTTTTTTATTTAATAAAGCAAGTTATTCTCCACCAATCTGACAATAAAACTGCTATGGTTGACTAAGCTTATAATCAAATCAAAAGATTATCCATACTCTAAATACTAGATACATGGATTGAAAGTTACATTAGAGGATTGCTAATGTATTTTAAATTTACCTCAGTGAAATCTGTTTAAGTAAAATTAGATATAAATGGCTATTTTGTTTTCACTCATTATCAGTTCACCTAGTATTACACAATGCTATGCAGATCTATTTTATAAATTTTGTTCATTGAATACCTTAAAATTGAGAGTGAAATCTTTTAGGAAAGAATGTATCATCAACCTATTCACCGATTAGAATCATGCTTGCTGTTGTCAAATTTATGAAAACATATTGTGGAATATACCCATAATTATGAACATGACAGTGACATTAAAGGTGAAGTCTTAAATAATTAGACTTTACAAGTCTTTTTATTAACATACTAGTGATAAAATTTATTTTTGCAACATCATCTTTTACATATTACTCTTTTCATTTTGTGATTATTTATCATGCAGAGGGAATATGATGTTAAAACTCTCTTTTCTCTAATAAATAACTGAATTTTAAGCGTTCCATACCCAAAGAGTAATAGAGATCCTATTACTAAAATTTTGCTCTATATCGATCTATTACCTAGCTGTATCTCATAAACCATAATACTTAGACAGTTGTGATTTTCACAGATGATATATTCTTGGAACTGTAAATAAATACATATATTAACTGGACACCCATAAACAGAAGTATTTTTTGTCATTTCTATAGATAATAGTGTGCAAGTACAAATAACTGCAGTTTTACATATCTTTTATTTATGTAATATTCTCGAGCTATCTAAACACGATATTTTAAATCATGAATTTTACATTCTTTGGTATAGTGAAAGTCACGATTTGCATGCAATGTTTGAATTGCGTCTACGCCTATTGTCTTTAGAGTATTGATTGTACATATATATTATTCTCTATCTTAATGTATTTAAACGCATTTTGTTTTTATTTAATATTTTAAAGTGCTTGTCGACAATGAAGAAAGGAAAATATTTTAAAAAACGTATAAAAAAATTTAACGTAGCAGGATTTGAACCCACGCTTCTTGGAAACCGTCTGCGCACTCTGATTACTAAGCCTTATACTACAAGCTACGTCGAAATTTTTATACGCTTATTTCAACCAGTGGAAACTCGATTATTCGGCCCTCAGTTATACAGATTCGCGATTATTCGGACTATGAACCGCGATAATTATTTTACAACCTACTATAATGAAACCTTAGAAAATTTATGTGTATAAATCGTATGTTGTAAAATGTTAATAATTTCTTAATAATCGTTGATTTTCGTTAATATGTACTTGTTGCTTTTAATAGACGTATAACAATTTTGTACTACATATTATGCACAAACCCAGCTTTTCTTTATACATTCGATTATCCGGATTTCCGTTTATCCGAATGACCAGCGACAACAATTAGTACGGTTAATCCAGTTTCTACTATTTATTTATAAGTTGTAAGTAAGCTGTAACACGCTTGTATGACGCTTAGACACTAAAGTCCTGGAACCTACCGCCGCGTTATCTCTTATTAGCTAAACTATTTACAGTTCGAATATATTCTTTTTCCTGTGTGAGATTCTACTACACCAGAATAAATAAAATGAAAATATTAAATATTTCATTTCCTCGCGTGGGCATCGAATCCACAACCTAGTTAGGTACTATTTTTATTGTGTATTTAGAAATATAATAATACAACCCATGGGTTGTGTGTGTCCTATAAACATTTTGACCTATTTTTTAACCTTGCTTCAACGGACACGGCTCGCTAAACGCATTGTTTGATGTTTATAGCTGCCCACTGTGAAAGGCGAGCCCGTGTTGACAAATCAGTGTCATTTTCAGATTCTGCTTTCGTTTCCATGTGGAATTAAAAATAATAACATCCGGCGGTTGTTGGTTTTTGTAGTAATATTTTGCATGGGTATTATCCACACTTTTTACCGTCCACATTTTTTAAAGCTTTATTTCATAATTAAGAAAGACTTTTTTAAGAAAATTTATAAACATATAAATGTTTTCTTTCGTGCAAAAATTCAAATGCTATACGTTTCCTAATAAAATATTATGTGTTGGTTGAAATTTGCTGGAATCTGTTGGAAAAATTGTATCCGCTTCTATCTTTTTGACTGCCTTTGATAACTCTGACCGTAGGTACAATGGAATTACATCAAAACAATTTACTTGACAGTAGCCTTATATGCGGAAAAAGCGAGAGGCTGCTAAGAAATAACTTTCTCATCTCTACGAATCTCGAGTTTCCTCTAGTCTATGACAATCGATCGATTACAATTTAGCGGCAGTGTAATTGATTCATATATTAGATTACTCGTTCGCCACGGAATCAATTCAATCATACGGAAGCTCTCCTGAGTGAAAATTAAATTGGGTCGTGTACAAGAGAGGTGTTTTATTGTAATAATGTCGGCCACTTCTACATTTTATTTAAATTCAAACGTATTGTCGAATCAACATTATATATATATATATATATACACATATATATACACATATATATACACATTATATATAGGTCTGCAGAGTGATGAAAGTTTCTAAAAACCTCCTGTCCTGTAAACGTTTAGGTTTGATTCTTACTTGGGCATATAAATTCCTTTTCACGCTCCCTTAATAAAGCAATGTCTCGGAAATTCAGCTTGGGAAATGGAATGTCTCACCTTCTGTCTACCACCCTACCTACTATTTGTGTACGAGATACAGCTCAATTTAAAAAAAACTAAAGAATGAAATCAATGAAAATAATGATTTTTTTTTGAGTCAACTTTATATAAATACGTATTTAAATATTTGTGAAAAAATAAAAATAATTAAAAAAATTACGAACAATCAACAAAAAGTGACGCAATCAGGGGGCACGTCTACGCTAAAATTGATAAATAAATTATTTTATTTTTAAATCCTGTTATCACGCAAGTTAAAGTTCATTCTAATTCATTTTTAGTTTTTGTTATCAGCTTACAGTGAACGGTGGACGAGCGTCATGCCGATAACGGTGGCTCGTCGTCGTCGTTAAATATACCGTGTTATAATGAAAGTTTGCTCACGTGACTGAAATGACTGACGTCCTTTCTTGTTAGGTAAACGGAAGAAACTATAGATGCAAAGGTGGTCTAACTAAATATTTGATTGTAGTTAGTAGATGTGGTAGAAAAATTGGCAGGATTGATTAATAAATTTCCAACGTTGATGCATATTAAAATATATTAAAAAATCACAAAATTATATTAAAATATACTGTAGGTGCTACAATTTATCTTCTATAGTAATATTATAAATTTGAAGTGTTTGTTTGGTTGAACGTTCTAATCTGAGTAGCTACTGACGCGACTACCTGACACGACAATGTAGCAGTGGTCAGTCCTCCCGCACTCCATTTGACAGGCGGCGATGCCAAAGATAAAACTGCTATTCGAATAAAAAGATAAAATACTTTTCAAAAACCTTTTTGAGGGTAGTTTGATTTCTAAAAGAATGACAGATTATTTATGGATAATATATTTAATAGCTTCTATCTAAATCGAATCATTTTTATTAGATTAATAATTAAATGACGGTTAGGTTATGAGTTGGGCCTCTTTACTTTTTAACGTTGTGTTCAAAGTGAGTACATTAATTAATCGATCATATGACGTCACTATGCTTTATAATGTTCTAATTATC
Source organism: Heliconius aoede (assembly GCA_037355905.1). NCBI lineage: Eukaryota > Metazoa > Arthropoda > Insecta > Lepidoptera > Nymphalidae > Heliconius > Heliconius aoede. The sequence goes on from JBAIZZ010000266.1 coordinate 466,132, forward strand.
TTGAGACCGTCGTGGCGCAGGAGTACGGGCGTGTGACTGTAAACGCAACGTTTGTGGGTTCGATTCCTAATCGGGGGAGTGAATTATCATTTATTAATATTTTCATTTCTTCTCTATGGTAGTAAGGCAGAGCACGCCGCTCGCATCCGCTGTTCAACATACAGCTACAGCTAGTGGGGAACGGAGTGTTTTAATATTAGGCTAGTAGTGTTCTAGCATTGTAGACAGAGGCGTACCAGACGTGTAGGTGTAGGTGTGTAGGGTGTAAAGATAAAAAAAACATTATCGACGTTAGCAAACTTAAATATTTTCCTATAATTGTATATGGAGGTCTATATGGGGTCGGATACCTTGTTTCCAATTTCGGATGATATAGAGAAAAATAGTGTCAAGTAATGTTTTTTGCCTATTTAAAATAAGAATGTTGCCAGATCCAAGGAAGCGGCTCTAAACGCTTGGGTTTTGTCTTTTAGTAATATATAAAGTAAAACCCGAGCCGCAAGTAATTCGCATTACGTCAAGCCGACCAACACCGCCAGACGTTACGATCGCGGTCCGCCCAAACGTTATGTCATCCGCGCAGGTCGACGCTCTCCAATAATGTAATGTACTAATGTACATTTGCATCACCTTTTACTTGCGATTCTATAACTACAGGTGAGGCTCGTTGCGGTCTGTCTATGTTGTTGTTTATTGAGATGCAGAAGTCAAACAACTTATGAGAGACGGTCTTTTTTCCTTCAACTTCACTAGTCGGTTCAAATCAATATCGTTTTTACCTCGAATTATTTTTTCACACGGTCTTGTTTTTTTTTTTTACGAAACCGACAATGTTAAGTATGTATAAAATTAAAATGTTTATCGCCTGAAGCGAATAAATTGTAATGAACACTCAATTAAGGTCAGCTTACATCGTAATTAGTGAGGCCGTTTACACACAAAAGTTCATTCATATTTCTTTTTAGCTTCACGCTGTTGCCCGCACACAGCAGAGCAAGCAAGCAAGCAGAGCTGAGTTTAGCGTGTTGAGGGTTTAGCGTGTTGAGTGGCGGAACTTAACGCCGCGCTTTGGACATCAGATATGAATGAAATCAGAATAAAATGAAAATATGAAATATTTCGATTGGAAATCGAACATAATATTCTGGCAAACTAAATTGCGGTCACGATAAGAATATATGAGGCCGTCGTGGCGCAGTGGCACAAGGGTGTGACTGTAACGCGGCGGTTGTGGGTTTGATTCCCACTCGAGGATGTGAAATATTTGTGTACGTTTATATTTCCATTTTCTTCGCTCTGGTGTCGAGGCAAAGCGCGGCGTTGAGTTCTTAACACCGAGGTTCCCTCTGCCTACCCTGCTGTGTGCGGGATACAGCGTGAAGCTAAAAAAATTAATAAGAATATATATATAATATTACATGTGAACAAGTCATATCCATTAGAATAAACGATGTCATTAAATGATATAAATCTCACTTTATAAATTACATTTGGGAGACGGCGGTAATAAATAAAAGGATCTACGAGACATAAACACTTTGGGTAGCTTTATTGAATTGGCTGAAAGGAAATCTCCAGCTCCAACGCCTTTGTAACACGGTTGGAATGATTTTTTAGATAACGTCTTGTTATCATTTTTGAGGATGTAGCGTAGTGGGGCTCGATCTGGTTAAAAACGCGAAGAGTTATGGATTCAATTCCCACTCGGGGGACTATATGTGCAAATGAGTTTGGGAACGAAGTGTCTTAACATTAGGTTCCATGTGTCTACCCCTGGTTTGCGCGAAAAGGCATAGGCGAAGCCACTTTTTATCATTGCTGTAATTGAATCTTGTAACTTATGCTGGTTTAATTACTATCATACATAATGAATATATCAATCAACTTATATTGAATAGGCAGTCGTTTACAACTTAACGTGTTTTTTATAATAAAAGTAAAAATTATGAACTTTAAAAATAACGCACGTTTTTATTTTATGCTGTTCAAAAATATTTAGCATGAGTAATTATTTTAAAATATTTTTTAAAAAAAATATATATATAGTAAAAAATGCCACTAAAATCGCACAGGTTCGTTGGCCGCCCGCCGCGTACACCCCCCGGCACGTGGCGTACGGCGCATCCCGATGCCCTTATCGATTAATCGAGATGCGTATAGACTAAGTACTATGTGCCGCTACTACTAATACTTAATGATTAACGTTTTACATCAACAGAAGAACAGAGTGACGAGAGATAAGATACATTAGGTTCTATCTGCCTGCCTGCGCTGTATATTATATGATAAAGCGTGAAGTTGAAAATAATGGTCAAATTCCTGGTTTATATATCACGAAACTTCCAATGCAAAATATGAGCGGGTTAAAGGATAGCATATATGATGCAAAGGAGGTGGATCTTGCTACCAAAGACATCAATGTCATGTCAAATTAATTAAAAGACAGTAAAAGCACCCGTCCTCACACTTGTGTTAATGTGACACGAATATTTCAATATGATTAATCTATTTATAAAAAAATGTTGAAGTATTATATTTTTTTGTTTTTATAAGTACTTATTCTCATAGAACAACCTATAATTGTTAATACTCAATCATACTGCAGTTTAAAATGATAAATACATTTCTTAACACATATTCCAATAGGCACTAACAATATATATTTTAGGTTAATTATAATCAATAGAGCTCGACATTGAAGGTCCGCCGCTCTACGCAATGTCTTCAAAAATGGCCATTGGAGTGTTTTAACACTTGGTTCTCTCTGCTCACTACTGCTTACCCTACTGTGCTGTGCGGGATCCAGCGTGAAAACAAAAAAAAACATATATTCAAAAGCTTAGCATATTTAACGATCCGTCCAAATAAGGTTTTACAAGGGTGCTAATTTTTTGAATCGGCTACAGTTCTTGTAGGTTCGAGCTAGAATCGATAGCACGGCGCATGCGTGTCTATTCTCCACCAAATCCCCCCCCCCCTCAACCTAGCGCCCCTTCCCCCATTTCCTGCGAAGCCTTCCACGCCGACGGCAATGCGGAACACCGTTTGTGGTATGGGAAATTTAAATACCAATGTCCTGGTAGACCTATCTAGATTTTTATTTCCATGTATTGTTTGAGGCTAATAAAACAGTAGGTATTATATGCTGTAGTTTTAACTTTAAAGAATTTTGATTATTATTAATAATTGTCCAACTGTAAAGTGTATATAGAAAGCTGTTAAGTATAATTTATAAATATATTATGAGAAGCTAACACAGAAAATTAGACATTCATTTCGAAAGTGGACAAAACTCTTGCTGTTATTATATGAAATCGAAAATATAACACATATTAC
>JBAIZZ010000266.1:469567-528126 GCA_037355905.1 Heliconius aoede
TATATATATATATATATATATATATATATATATATATATATTCAATGATTGCTTAAATAAATAAATAAATAAATCTGTGCTCAACATAAAAAACAGTTCAGTCACAAATCAGAGTCAATTCGCAAAAAGCAAAACATATCCCCAAGACAGTTATTTGACTACAGCGACGCTGCACGCCGCGCCGGACACGAGCATGTAGACAATTTGCATATGGCAAATGAAATTAACCTTGAGTGTGACGCTTATGACTCGGACATCACCTAACCTAGTGTCCCTAGTGTCCCTGCACGCTTGCGAAACGTGCACAGTGAAAACTTTGCCTGTTTTTATCGTTGTGTCGTCGGGACAGTTGTAGGTGCGACTGATTGCCACTCGGGGGAATCATTGTATTTGGTTGATTTTAGTTTACCTGCTCTGGTAGATGAAGAAGCCGTTGACGTTTGCCACTGTATCAAAATGTCAGCGGTGTATGGAATGTCTCCCCCCTCTAAGAGAAAAAAGCGTGAATCAGCTTTAATATTTATATTGAATTGACTGTTAGTTTTAAATTAAGAAGGTTCCGATTTCCACATAAATTATTGTTTTTACTCTATAAAATTAATTGTTACGCAATGTACACGTCAGTCTAAAGTACCCCTTTAAATATGATTTATGCTTATCACTTGAACGGGGCTATAGAAGCCTACTTTTGTCACCTAGGCCATAGCGTGCATAGGCAGAGCTGTTTCCACTGTGCCACTATAAAATATATACAATAATCTTATACAGTAAAATAAACTTTTCCGTTTCTTATTGTTAATTAGCGTGATAGTAATATTAATTGTTCATGTCTATAGCTGTACGAACGTAGTCAAATATATTTAGCTGTCGGATTTATTATAAGTGCTCTGCTTCTAGTGTGAAAAACACTACAATGTTTTTTGATTTCCCATATAGCAAATAAAGTGAAATGAAGATGTGACAGATATATATGATTATAATAATATAAATAGTTGATAGAATTTGAATCTACTACTACCCACGTAGTACTTCCTACTACTTTCCCGTCTACACGCGGGATACAGCGTTACATCGAGTATTCCTTGTTTAATTGGTTCGATGCTGATCTATTTGCCATTGAAGGTATCAGCATGATAGCAGTGGAGCCCAGTGAGCCGCGAAACTGTACGTTCGGGTTTGCTCACGCTCGAGCATTGAAGGGTTAAATTGCCCTGGAAGAGGATATCCTTTCTTGCTCTATAAGTCTATACGAGTGATACGAAATATAGTTTTTGTTATAATCTGATACCACGACAGTGACGATTGCCGCCGGAAGTCAACATCGTCGTTTGATGTTTGACATGTATGTAACGCGGACGGAAGCTCTCGCGTTTCAATGATATCTCCATACATTTTGCAACTAGAGCGTCGATTGTTCCCTTCAAATCGATTCTCTGCCCGTGTTCGTGCTAATTCTAGATGTGCAGTCACCGGCTATAATAATACCTAGTCTTCTTAACGTGATAAAAACATGTTTTTTTGGCGCTTAAATTTTCAATGATTTGAAAATGGAAAAGATATATATATCCACCACGCGTGGTGTCAGCTGTGACACCACGTGCACATTGTTTGACTGCTGTGTTCGATTCCCACTCGGGAGAATCAATTATTTTAATTTTATATCTCTGACGACAATATAAAGAGAACCATCAATCAATCTCTTCGACAATAGTGCGGAAAGTGGCGAAACCCCTCTCCATCTTAACACTTGATTCCCACTCTCTTCCCACTCAGTTATAAATTTATGCAATAGTTAATATATTACTCTACTATATTTATGGAAATTTACCCTACGACGACATTGAACCTGTGCCCTCCAGATGCAGAGGTCAATTATGTATACACCAATAAGTCTTAGAAACTAGTTATCTATACATGTTATATATTTGTATGTTATTTGCTGTTTGTAATATATAGTTATTTATAAATGTCCAACATTGTTTATCGCGTGTGTCTAGTATAGTATCCCATTTCAGAACGGTTGCGTGCATATATGTACACTACTGTTTCGCAACTATTATATATATGACTAAAAGCGAGTTAGTAGATGGTCATAGATGCTGTTCCCGTTTGAGGTCATTTAGATATTTTATTTGCTCTTTTTGTCTCTTTTGAATAAACCAAGTGCTGCGTTGAGTTCAGCCCCGTAAATAAATTAACGAAAGGTGAAAGTAAAAGTTAAATAATTTTATTATAAATAAAAATGACATGCCCATCTTTTGGACGTTAACTCACACTTAGCCGGTTTCCCTGTTTAATCGAGTGACTCGACAGTGATGGCACGCAGTATTCGGTCTGTGGGAGTGTTCTGATTTGCGGATGCGTAAAGATTTCCTGTCTCGATATTATTGCATTTGAGAATGTGCTGCGTTATGAGAACACGATACGTTGTTGGCGTAGGTATTTGTTCTTTGTTGATCGATATTTTCAAAGACAGAGGGAACCTGGGAACTAGTGCTTGCGACGCTCCGTCCCATTTGTCCCATTGAGACCCCCGGTTCTCCATTTTCCACCGGGTTCTGGAGGCATTGCTTGTTTAGTGGGGGAAGTCAACGCCACACTTTGCCTCGACACTAGAGTAATGAAATGAAAATGTTAAATATTTCATTTCCTCGAGTGGAAACCCACAACCTATAGTCACACGCTTGAGCCCCTGCGCCACAGCTGTCCTGCATTATTTATAATTTCATAAAAATGACGCTGAAGTAATTATTAAATTAAAATGAAACTGCAAATTAAGACGAAAGCCTCGAATGATGCAAGATGCCATATAGACTAAAGTAACTTCTATGTGTGTGTGTTAGCTGTGTCGCGGGCGCGGCGTAGCGCATTGCGGGCTTATAATTGGAAACGTACACAGAGTAACTAGTGGCAACATATGCGTTTTATATGCCAAGTGAATCTATGCTCTTTTGAAAATTTACATTACTCTATCCTTTTTTTTGTAGGTCACTCTGATTATGTTGTGCTGTTTTATAATTAATCTTACAAACTTAAAAGCAATAAATGTATTTAAGTTAATAACTTTAATTTGCAGTTTTATCATTTTTAATATATATTACGACAGAGTCATATGGTAAAAGGTTTGGCAGTAGGTGGTCAGTACAAAAAAAATATTTTTTTTAATATATTTTTATACCACATTATGTGTTGCCGACGTGGAGGAGATTGCCACTCGACCCCGGATTCAAAGCATCTCATTCGTATTACGGTCATCATAAGAAAATGTTTTTCTCAGTAATAGAGGGCTCTCCACAAAGCCACGCCTTACTGAAATGTCACTAAAATTAATGAAAGCTTACTTAATCACATCTGGTTCTATGTTATACGTGAAGTAAACGATAAACAACTCTGATAAGAAATGTCAAGGCAAATATTTACTATTGCGATAGTGTATTATTTTCTTATTTATAAATTATTCTCCGTCAGCGCAACGAATTGACCTAATTGACAATATTTAACTGAAAACTTTGGTCTATTAAAACCAAAACTATAATGAGTGCGTCGTAGATTTAATGCCGGAAACGATAAATCTCCAATAACCGCGACAACCGAAAGTATATAAGGTTTTATGATATTTATTGCACATGTGTGTGTAATATGCTTGGCGTATTGACCAATCACAGAGCTCTGGTTCAAGGACGAGCTCGTGCGAATGCACACGCTATGTTAGTGTGCGTGACGCTGTTAAACTTAAAAAGCATTTTTTATCCTGACGACGGGAGGATTAGGCGTACATTCGCTTGCTGTTCTAAAGGTTTTTACAACTTCGCCGTTCAAGATTGGATCACCTTGGATTCTTTGGTCGCCGATTTGTAAAATGTCAGCTCTGTGAAATTCTTGTAAGTTTTATATGAAACACCATAAACGATGAAACAGATTTGTCAAAACACTATATATTTAGATAGGATCGTTCAGTCAAGAAATGTACAGTATTTAGGACGTGTGTATTTTTTTTATAAGTATAAATTAAATTTTGACACTAACATAAGAAGTTGTTGCGGCAGCTTATTGTATTTACTGGTATTACTTTTCCACGTCATTCCCGTTGCAAACTGATAAAGAGATAACAGTTGACATAAATAATTCAACAATTTGTTGTAGCATCGCTTATAATTGATTTTTTAAAAATAATTAATTATTTTATATTATAAAATAATTAATATCATATATTTGTATATGACATACAAAAGCGTTTCCTGTGTTACACGGGATTGACAGATAAGATCAAATAGTTTATAGGCTTCGTGATGAATACTGGCGCTACAGTGGCATGAAACTTCAGAGTGAATGCTAAGATTTGTTTTAAGTTTCACAATAATTTGATACTTTTTTAGATACTTGCTTTTCTATTTGCATTCATTATCATAGATAATTTCACCAACTTGCTTAATTGCTGTTAACTATCCTAAACCACAAAGTAATTCCGGAGATTAGAGTGCCGTGCCCGTGCAACAGTTTAATAAATGGATGGCATTTTTAAAACTCATTCGTTCATATTCTATTGTCTCTTCAACTTAAATAATATTCAATTTCTAATCTGACTTTTTCGTTTAAGGCAATTTACAAGATAATTGTAATATTATATTTCGTTGTTGCAGAGACAACAGTACAGTGCGAGGAGAGTGGTCGGTGTCTCACGGCGAAGGGTCCCGGCTGCCGGCGAGCGTGCATGACGCTTCACACACTAAGCAATACTGCTCGCAGGTCAGATGAAACGCTGTTTGTCAGTTTGTTTGTTCTCAAATTCACAGGAATTATAGGGCTATAAGTTATCAATTTTAGTTAGTTTACGTATACTTAAAATATTAACGTCCCTTGTAGAGATATTGTGTTACTGGAGCAACAATCGTTATTTAAAGAAATTATAAAACGTTTAAATTTTAAATGCACACTTAGGTTTTGCCATTGGAGGTAAAGCGTAGTAAAAGATATAAGAGTTAGCGTTAACGTTAGTCGGTGTCCTGATGCTAGAGTAGCGTTGGCTCGTAGCCGCGGCGTGTTCTGTTACAGACGCTCAAAGTTTTGCAGTAACAGACATCGGAAGTTGCTGCCGCTGCGGCAGACGTGACTGGCGCGCGGCGCGGGTCCCCGCCTGCGGCCCCAGCCCAGCCCGGCGAGCCTGGTGAGCATCTCGACCGACCGACCGACCGACCGACTGACAATGCTCCCTTTGTGCACTTTAACCTGATCAGGATCACCATTTAAGTGAATGCTTATGGCTGATTAAATAACTTTGCGAGTTTCACCCACTCAATTACGTGGTGCCATGTGAGTGAGCGGGTGATTGAAGCTATTCAGACGTTTCCTGTTGGCTATTCAGACACTCTCCTGGTGACCCTACTGGAGGGCAACACCATCTGACTATTTCAATTGACTACAAGTTTTTAAACTTGCATTTTTGTTTGAAGAACATTGAAATCTGTGACGATTTGATTACTTGTTATTTGATTTGCTTAAGTACGACCCAAATGAGTGACCTTCACAGATTTTTTTATTCCCTTGGATAGTTTGCTCTGGACCATCGCCGTTTAACTGACGTTTATAATTGAGTGTGGCTACATTTTGTATTAATATTTTCGTTTCCTAATAGTTTCAATTATATTAGAATTGTCATGATCAAATTTGAACGATAACTAATTCCTCATCTTTATCATTTTGATTATCTAATTTTCTCGTGGATTGACGTTGAGTATGTTGATGTTTACATTTTAGTTCAATGTTAAAAACCGTTTTGCTCATTCGGGTAGTTGTTTGAATTTTTTTTCATTTTTGTGTGTGTGCGCGCCTTCAAGTCACTATTTTATAATACATTTACAAATATTTACATTTACAGTCAATAGTTATAATATAATTTGTCTATAATAGTTATAATATAAATCTCAAAAAATAATCTATACATTTATCCATGAAACGTTGTTCCAGATCCAGTGTCAAAAAGAAACCACCATTGGAATAATTAGTTAATATATAATAATTAAGTGATAGTGCTCAGCCATGGGGTCCGTGAACGTGAACCGGAACGTGGCGGATGCGTTCTACCGCTACAAGATGCCGCGTATCTGCGCCAAGGTCGAGGGCAAGGGGAACGGCATCAAGACGGTTATCGTCAACATGCCGGAGGTCGCCAAGGCGCTCGGGAGGCCGGCCACGTGTGAGTGTTAACGTATTCGATTCATGCCTCGTTTTTGCCCTACAATGGAGAGCAACGGAAGGTGAAAGTCCATCATAGGGATATTGTTAAATATAGTGAAATAGGTAAAAGCACTTGAAAATATTGCTACGATCAAATTTTCAAAAGAGAAAAAAAAGTTTATGTTTATACTAACAATTTAGAGTTTTACTTCTTTTTATAAAACGAGTAAAATTAAATGAAGTACAAAACAGCTGGTGAAATTTAACGACGTTTCGTCGTGATAAATCTATGACGGCCCCCACTTTACCGCCCGTTCGCACTTCACGTCCAATAACGTCGCGTTCCGAAATGAATTCCTTAATGCGACGACGATAAATGGATTTTACGCGGAATGTAATGAAGTGGACGATTAAAACTTTAAACTGTTGAAGTTTAGTGGAAAAAGGGAATAAATCATATTTTGATCTAGATTGATTTAGATTGTGAAGTTTTGTTTGTCTGTCTTCGTGGCCATATGGAAAGTAACCACTTGTTGTGTATGATACATATATATATATATATATTCTTTAATTGAATTATCCAATACCAAACCAGTAGTTCCTGAGATAAAAGTATACAACAAAGTTAAGAGTTTGGTAATGTTAGTCAGCTTCTTAATTTTATCAACCGAGTTCTGTAATAGGAGGTGGTTATCAATTCGTATTTCGTATATATTTATGTTTCTTTATGATTTCTAGTTAGTTATTTATGATAATTGCAGCTATGAGAAAATCACAGTAAATAAAAATCTATGACAATTACAGTTTAAAAAGTATGTGCGCGACATGTGGACGAATAACCCAATATCCCGCCGATTCTGATAATAGTTTCCGGTAAAAATTTAAGATGTCGTTATTTTTTCGTTATAAATTATATTGTATATATTTATTTCTACCCTCAGATCCCACTAAGTATTTTGGATGCGAGCTCGGCGCCCAGACGCAGTTCGACTACAAGAACGAGCGCTTCATCGTGAACGGCAGCCACGACTCCGCCAAGTTGCAAGATCTGTTGGACGGGTCTGTTTATTTATTTGTGTATGAAAGCGAATCAAAGTTTGTTAAGATGGATGTTTCTTTCGTATTCTCATATTCGCTCAAAAACTACTGAACGGATATATATATATAATTTGTCTAATACAGTAAGTTTAAGTTCCGAGTGATCTTAGATTTATCATTTTCTAAGCTATACTGTACTATGTATGCTGTATTATGTCTGTCCCATTATATTTACCCTATAAACAGTATTGCATCCATATAGAAATATCGTTACTTTAACAGATTCAAATTTATTTTCAGATTTATCCGCAAGTTCGTCCTCTGCCCCGAGTGCGACAACCCCGAGACTGAGCTGATAGTGTCCACGAAGCGGAACACTATCTCGCAAGGCTGCAAGGCGTGCGGGTACCATGGCCCCTTGGAGTTCAACCATAAGCTGAATACTTTCATACTGAAGAACCCCCCTGCTGCCGATCATGGGGTACAGGTGGGCCGTATTCACTAATTATTATATATATTTATAAATAATTATTATGCATTAAATGAAACATACGTAGAATATTAAATTAAAGATAATAAGCGCAAAAATAAGTACAAACCAAAGTTCCGTTCAGTTGTAAAAAAAACCTGTCTGTGAAAGGTAATAAAACGTCTGCAATTCAAGCGGGCGAAGCCGCAGGCGGGTAATAATATAATTATAATAAAATTATATTTACTTTATAAAATTTCAGGGTTCTTCTATAACAGAGGGCAACCGCGGCAAGCGCTCCAAGCGCAGCGGCCCCGCCGCCAACGGGAACCACGACGGGGAAGCTCATGATGCTAAGAATGTATGTACTTTAATCTCGTGGTAGGCAATATTAATACGTATTCAGCGGGTCTTACTGGAGAATAACTTAAACTTAATACAGATATGACTGTAGATGCCGGTATATGAGGACCAGTCGTGACGCAAGCGACTGTAAACGGGACAGGTTGTGATAGGCTGTTATCCAACAAATTGGAAAGATAAAGCACACACACATTGTTATATACAGATTGGAAATCATACGTAATCATACTTTAAGAAAAGTAAATGATTTTTTATAATTTTTAGTGTTATTCCACACTTAGGAAAGAAAAAATACTTATTAAGAAAAAATGTATGAAAATTTGAATGTAATGGGATTCGAACCCGCGCCTCTTTGGAAACCGTATAAAACACAGTTTGGAGTTTAAGTAAAAGTAAATGAATTCCTGTAATTTATTTATTATTCCAGGAAAATGAAGTCCCCGTGACCCCCACCACCCCTAACCCCAAGAGCAAGAAGGAAAAACATAAGAAATCAGCTGATGATGATGATGATGATGGCCACTGGACGGTGGATGTTAGCGAGGAGGCGGTGCGGGCTAGAATGCAAGGTGTGTTGTGTGTGTTGAGTTGTGAGAGTTGAGAGTTGAGTGAGAATGAAGTTTTTGTCTTGTGTTTCCTACTGTATTTTGCATAGAGGGGACAGCAGAGGCCACCCAAGTCACAGCCTATTCTCTATGCATCATTCAAATTTATTTATATAACGATTTTGTGGATATTTATATTTAGTTTAATTTTATCAGGATATTTTTGACAGATATTGAGAAAAAAATATCCCAACCTTCTTTTATTTGAAGATGTTGAAATATTCGCTTGGTTCTTTCGTAGACCTGACGGAGGGCGCCAAGAGCATGACGCTGTCCGAGGACAGCGAGAAGAACGAGAAGCAGCGCATGGACATGTTCTACTCGTTCCTGAAGCAGCGCGCAGATGCGGGCGCCGTCAGCGCCGCCGATGTGCTGCACGAGGCCACACGTCTGGACGTGCGCGCCAATGCGCCGCTTGTGGCTTTCGAGGTGCTGGTGGCGCCACGCACGCTCGCCGCCGACGTGCGCCGCCATCGCGCCACGCTGCTGCGCTTGACTCGCGCAGACGCCCGCGCGCCCCGCGCCGCGCTGCACGCGCTCACGGCGCTGGCAGCCGCCGAGCCCGCGCTGCTGCCCAAGCTGCCCGCCGCGCTCAAACTGCTCTACGACCTCGACATCGTGGACGAGCGAGCTGTGCTCGACTGGGCCGCCAAGCCCTCGCGCAAGTACGCGCCCAAGGAGGTGGTGGCCGATGTGCTGCGGCGCGCGCAGCCCTTCCTCGAGTGGCTACGGCAGGCCGACGAGGAGGACTCGGACGAGGACGACGGCGACGCGGACGACGACGACATCGAGATCGAGTACAACGACCGCGCCAAGGTGGAGCCCATCAAGGCGGCCTCCACCGCAGCCGCCACCCGCGCCGCCCGCCACGACGACGACGGGGACGTCGACGTGGACATCGACGCCATATGAGCTGGAAATATTTTACTTTGCCTATCTTTCTGCCCTCCTTCTTTGTATGAATTTCCTTTTTTTTAAATTTGATATCTCTTTTTTGAATAAAATCGTTGATAACGTACTATCATTATGTTTCCTCATATTTTGAATTTTCAATAATTTTTTTTTATTTATATCGAAGTGAAATGCGCATATTGTATACATGTAACGTAAAATTCGTATATGGACCCCATGTGCTGTAAAAGTTTTCCTCTGTACTAATTAGTAGTCCCCGTACGCGTAAGTTAGACATTTTTAAATAGTAAACTCCAAAATTTATAAATATAGGCCTTACAATAAACATTGGAAAGATGACAGCTTTTATTAAAATTAGTATTATTGTATGTAATATTATACTATAATTAAATGCATTTTAATATCTTAGAAAATTTCAAGCAATATTTACATTTTTACTCAAAGTAGATTTTAAAAATATAAGCTGTTTATTTTTTGCCAATCTCTTGATATAAATTGATATAATTTGAATTATTCACACATATGTGGCATTTTGTATTTTTTACAATATAAATTATTAAAACGAAATAAATTTCCTTATAGAACAGTTTAATTTGTATTAATTAAAACACCATTTGTTAATTTTACTTAGTGATTAATTTTTTTTTATTTAATGCAGTGCTGTATAATATTGTGGCCATAATACCCAAATCTAATATTTGACATGTCACATCCTTACATGTGAGTGACTATGATGCTTTTCTATTTTGTTGCAAAATTTACTTTAATTCGCTTGAAATAAGATAATAAAACCTAACCTAATAACATCTTGATATTCTCAACAAATTTACATGAATTACAAATTTTTAAGTGAATTCGCTTCAAGGGTATTTCGATATTTCGTTCCTATATAAATTGTATATTTTTTTTAATATTATACATATATATGTTATTTACCTTCTTTCTTCTGCAACTGACAGCACGTGATCTCTTTTTTAATGATTTTGAACGTCACAAACGCGCTTCTTACACAAATGGTAGACTATGGCATTAATTGATGTATGAAATGTTTAAAGATTTATTTTATTGTACATTTTGTAATTATATGTCAAGTTGGAATTTCAATTTATTATTATTTGTCGATTTTTATCTTATTGCTCGAACATTTTTTATTGGCAGAACGTTTTTGGTCTGTAGCTTTTTTTCTGGCGGGAAATATTTCAGCTTGACACTTGATTAATGTATTTTTTTTAGTTTTATTTTATTTGGTAATATGGAGATGCCTAATTATTTTGTAACATGAAGACTCCTCCATTATACTACTGATATTGTAATATTTTTTAAATTGCCAGCTGACAATTTTATTAGATTTGTTTTGGTATTCAATACATTTGGATTCTGAAATCGTTTTATTTTATTTTATTTGTCCTTTATAATATATGTTTTTTAATTACACTATCCGTAACAAGAAATAACTAAAAGTTATTAAATTTGCCCAGTTTTATTAAATTACTTTTTAATTACGCATTTATTCTATTTTAATCGATAACACTTTATGGCGTATATTATTGCAAATATTCAAATATGTAACAAAAACGATAGTATCTGTAACATTTTTTATGAAGTAGTTTTTCAAATTGCCTATTTATTACTTCGGGGTTTCGCTTACACTAATAAACAACTTGCCTTATAACTTTTAAGCAATGCTAAGCTTTTTAAACTAAATATTTTTTCTATGTAGTTGACAGTTTGTCAGTCTGTCACAGCGATTACAGCGAATTATGCAGACGGTCTCTATGACGGTCATTGAAAAAGGATCTAGCTTATATTTATTTACTTTTAAATTATAGATTCTTTTAAATTCTTTAAAATTTACCAATTCCAACAATATCAGTGTGATATGTATGTATGTGTTTTCTTTACCGATAAACCTTTTTCTCGAACTCTACAGAAGGGATTATAAGGTATAAATTTAAAAAAAAAACCATTTTCAATAGACACAATTTATGAGACGCACCGTAGTATGCAATATGTACAAGCGGCGTCGTGACTAGCAACTAAATTACACTAAAACAACTAAATTAACTTAAAAAAAATCCAGAAAACTTTAAAAAAATAAACACAAAATGAGATTATTGTGCGATTACAATAAAGTATAGAAAATTACTAAATAATTGTTATTCTTTTTAAAACATCTAAATCTTGTAGTAAATATTTAAAAAAAAATACATTTAAGTGAATGCTAAATAAAATTATTACATAAAAAGGCTTATACATAATTATTAAATTATTATTAAACACAACATACAATTATTAAAAATATTATTTGTATGTTTGTTTGTTTATAAATTAATAAAAAAGCGACGGAACACTCAGACTTGACAAGCACACTACTAAAAATGGACAGATTTAGCGCAAAATATATTGAAGTGATAAAATAATACGAAAATATTCTCTTAATTATAGAAAAAAGGGTGGCATGAAGAAAGTGTAACATCAAGTATTGTTCAAAACATATGTATAATATTTTTTTTTCCTTGAATAGGACTCGAATCTACATCAGTGCAAGTGAATGCCAATTGCATAGTTTCATATCTATGTTATAACGAATCTTTTACTATAATATATATTAGGTATTAAATTTTTTTTATTTTCCAAAGTGCTTTTCACTATAAAATAAAAAATTGAATATTACATCCACCCTTTTTCTTTCTTTTTTTCTCTCTTTTGTCTTTTTTCATCTTTTTTATTACACAATATATTTGAAATCGAATTTAGGATCATAGTCCTAACAACTAATGCGCCATAAGTGTTTTAAGCACCGTTTTACCCTTAATTTCAATTTTCACTATCACTTCCTTAAAATGCTTTAAATTCACATTCACTTTACTGACCAATTTTTAAATAATGAAATATTTATTAAAAATAAACTAACTGTACATAATATTAAAATACTTAACATTTAAAAAGTATTCATTTTTGTAAGATTTAAGTAAAATAATAATTATTAAAAATAAACACTGTTAATTATATTAATAAAAGTTAAAATATTATTTTATTAATAATATATTGGTGCAAAGTTGAAGCGTGAGTACAAATATAAGCTCTTCGAGTATAATTACTAAATAGTTATATATATATATAACTTTAATTTTCATTTTTGTCTGTTTGTTTTTATTTAATAGAATAGAATATACGTGTTATATATTATATATTAGGTCTATTACATTATTATTAATCACAATTTTACAACAAAAAACAGATGCCTTATTGTACACGTTGTATCTGTTTATTTTGTATATGTATGTGTGTGCGTGTGTGCGTGCGTGGGGGTGCGTGTGTGAGATGCAGAGCTGCACTTGAATCTGCTATCCTTAAATACAAGACCAATTATTATTACAACATTCATTATCATATATTTTGTTCAATATTTATATTATAAAATATTTAAATAATTGACAAATATTTTTAAAACGACTGGTTTCATATAATCACATCTCAAACGTAAGACGGAACCAAAGTTTGTGTCGATATAATAAATATTCTACCTCTGTATAAGATATTATCGAATAGTGGCTACTGGGTATTGATAGAGGACAGTATAGTAAGGATGTATAGGGTTACTTCCCGGTAGATGGTGCCGTGCCGTGTCATATTACGTGAGAAAATTAGAACTTATAAAGTGGTAGGGAAAAGGAATAAGTGGATAGCAGTTAATGGGTAAAAGTAAATATTATTAGTTATCTACTAGTGTCCTCAATCAACATGCCACTGCAGCAAGGCAGCGTCGTGTCCCCCGGCGGACAGGAGGCGTCCCTCGTGCAGGAAACGGACGCATGTCACGTGGGACGAGTGTCCCCCATGAGATGCACAGAGCGACTGTGGAAAAAAAAATAGAATTAGTATAACCTATATTATATAAAGTTATTATACTAAGAATTGGAAATTTGATATCTTAAAGAGAAAGAAATTATTTTGTTTAAAACATTTTTAAAACGGTTTTATATTATCGTTCATTTTCTTTTTCGTTATACATTTATAAATTATTAATATTTAGTATAGTTTTTTTGGTTCTTCCACTTGAAATATAACGATATATTGTTACGGCAGTTTGTAATTTGTAATAAATAAGATGTATTACTTATTGAGAGATTTATTATGTTTTGTATTTATTTAGTTATGTTTTTTTTGTTACATATAAAAAATATATGATAGCATAATCATATCAAATAAACGTGTATTTTTTATATTTAAAAGTAGTATATACGTAATATTACCTTAGGTTGTGTGACAGGATACGCGTATAACTTTACTTTGCCGAAGTCATCTCCAGTTGCTACTAATTTGCTATCAGGTGATCTGTGCAGATATTATTGCTTATTTATAAGTATTTTAACATAAAAAAAACAACAAATGTAAGCAATAACAATATCTTTTCTTATATAAAAATTAGTGTCTGCTGTAAGAGAACAATGAGTTCATACTCCATTAACAAGAACGAAAAAAATTAATATCTATCAATCAATAAATATCTTGTTCAAGAATGAATGTTCAATGTAACATAATAATAATTTTCTTAAATATTTCCTTAGAGTTTCACAATGTATCCCGCATAGCAGAGTAGACCCATACCTAAAGGGAACCTATTATGAAAACACTCCGACCGAATATAAGACGATGTCTGTTGAGTGGCGTAATCTAACGCCGTGTACCATTTACCCAAGCGGACATCGGTTCCACAACTGTGATGTTTACAGTCAAACACTAATAATTTCACTATTTATTTATTATCGATTTCCCATAATATAGTTACAAATAAAAAATATCTCTTTATTTACCTAGTGCAAGAGTTAATATCAGTTCCGTCAGCCCCTTCAGGCCACACGCCCACCGTGTGGAACGTTATGGGGCAGTGTGACGTCGCCCACGTGACGTCACGCATCGACGTCGGTGACGTCACTTGGCGACACGTCGTCGCGTTCCCTGGGAATAATTATATTTTAGTAGATAAATTAAAATATAATATTGTTTGATTGACAAAGAAACTACCTCTTTATTGTGTTAAATTGTAGATACTGTGTTATAGTTAAATAATACTTACAAAACAATAATTCATAATCGCCCGAGTTACTTCTTATGTACTGACTGTCCTCCGACCAGTCCAAGTGTGTTATGAAGCTGGAGTGACCCTGGGATTTATTAATAACGAATAATTATATTTTATTATACTCAATAATATATATTTATATAGTAGACGTAAGTGTATTTAAAAACAATGTATCACATTTTTATTTTAGAAATAAATAAAACTACTATATTTTTAGTACATAAATGAACGGAATAAAATATTTATTTTAATAAAAAATAGGTGACATTTCTGAAATAAAAGTGTAATAGCATATAATCTTTGATTGTCGGAATCAATCCAATTTAACTTTTTTTTTGTAAAAACCAATAATTTAATTTAAAAAGCCTACTCTATTCTACATATACTAATACTTCTTCTTTCTAATACAACAACATATATAATTAAAACATTAACTAGCATAAATTATAAAATAATTTTAAATATCATTTGTTATGAACAAAACATTCGCTCATACAAACGCAAGCAATTATAAATAATTTTAGCAGCTTTGAAGGAATATACTTATTTGTAATAATATTAAAAAGACTAGATTATTGTTATTTATCTTTATAATTTTGTCATAAATATCGGAGGCTCGAATTTAATTTATATGAAAATATGTAATAATATGCTTTATGTAAGAAATTATTGGATACCTTTAATAATTTTGATTATTATAATATATACAAAAAAATAAAAAGCTAAATTAATGTTTCTACATACAATATATATGTAAATGTATGGCAACACTATGCATTCTATATAATAACAACATATAAATTTATGTACGCATGACATGCCACTAACTACAAGCTAGTATAATGTTACCCGTCTACGTTTTCTCTCCGTGCACTAGATGCGTGAAACGAGGATTTCACTTAAAATATATTCATTTTTTTAATCACTTTATGTATTATAAATCCTATTATATTTTTAAAGTTTAATTTTAATATAATAAACTATAGCAAAATTTAGTACAAATGTTTATATTTTGTAGAATGTATTTAAATTAGCAAAAAATGCTGGTAATGAAAAAAATGGCAATAAATCTGTAAAGAATTTTAATATAGATATTTTTAAACAAAATATTTATATCTATAGATTTTTTTTTATATATTTAACGATATAGTATGGTACAAATTATTTTAAATCATTTGAGTACAGCCCAATACTAAAGCCGGCAATACTTTCATCTCAATTTTTATAGGTATTTTATTGCCTGTATGTCACAAAAATATTGAGCAATTCACGCCGAAGTAATCACGAGTTTATTAAACATTTTGAGATAAATCTGTTCATCTGTAAATTAAAGTACGTTGATAAAGTCATGGCCGCCCTAAAGCTAGGCTCTATGAACTTTTGCGCATTGTTCATTCGAGAGGAATATAATCAAAAGCCATCTACAGCTATCTACAGAGTGGCCACGATTCGTTAACCGTACTGTACTTTAAATTATTCATTTTTCATTTCGTTGCAGTTCTTTTGAGTTATTTGCAAATACTAAATGTCCGAGGTTTTAATGACATAATAAGCTCATACATGTTATTTTATAAGGAAAAGTTATTTAAGTAAATAAATGTATGAATTATTATAATGAGTATATAAGTTATGAAGTTAGTGTGTATTAGTTTCTAATGATAAAACAATTAACTATAAAAACATTATGAAGTAGAAGTGTGAATGTGTTAATGTACAATTGTAATTTATTATTTAAGTATACAATACTACTCATTTATTATGTACTTAAGTGTTAAATATAAGTGTAAACCTATGAACGTGTAAGTGTAAAAGGTTTAGTGTAACCTTATAACTCAAGTGCAAGTGTAATATGTACTCACAAGACACTTCCCAAGCCTGGAGTACCTGTCGCCGTCCACTTCGTACAAATATATGAAGTTGTCGCGGGAGCCCACCGCCACGAGGCGGTTGTTGGGTGAGTACACTATTGTTTGTATTGCTTCAGTACTGGAATGAGAATTTATATTATTGGGTCAGGGTAAACATTGTAATTATTTTTATTATATATTAAGTTTTATTAATTCAGATATTTAAAGTAAAAAAGTTGCTTGGTTTTTATGTTATTTAATATTTATCATTTTTATACGGATCCAAAAATAATAAATCTTTCAATTCTAGAGATTGGAATTTAAACCTTAAAATTCAAAATATTCTTTATTCAAGTCGACTATTATAAACACTTTTGTATCGTCGAATGAACACATAAAAAAAGCTACCACCGATTCGGAAGGCAGGTCTCCTGAGAAGAGCCGGCAAGAAACTCAACAGTTCCTCTTTTCAGTGTCAATGGTATAATTTAATTATTACATAAACTATCAGTTATCTTGGATGACATTCATTAGATATTAATTCCATACATGTTTATTTTCATCAGCTTTCACACCCTTAGCACTATGAGGCTGGCTATATTTAACGAATAGAGAGATTAAAATCGCCAAAAACCGCGCTTTATTAAATAAATAGGAATTGATAAGAATTTTACAAATTAAAATATTTTTTATTTTTCTTTTAAAAATGCTGATGGAGACGGTGTATGTACTACTGACAAAGTTGTCAACAAGGAAACATCTTTTTCATTTAATTTCCATTTATTAGTCTTTTAATTGTATAATTTCTCTTAATTGAACACACAAATCAAATTACTATATAGAAAACATAAATAAAAATTTTAAAGTAGCGGGATTTGAACCTCATACCAACTCTGCCATAGTTTTCATCGGGATTCATTGAAATTCTTATAATTATACTATTTTTGTCATATTATTTTTTTAGTTTTCAGCCATTACGTTCAATTTTTTAAATGTTTTCTAAGATAAAAAAAATCTTTTCTAAGTGTGGACTGTGGATTTTAAAAATGTATAAAAATATTTAATTACTTTTTAGTAGTAATAAGTTGTAGAATTGTATATTCTGTCAAACAAAAAAGGAAAAATCCAATTAGTATATAATAAAATAAAATCCTCACCCGTCCTGCATGGACGCCCGCAGCTCGCGCGTGGCGGGTGAGAACACCAGCCAGCGCCCCGCCGCGCACCCCACCGCTATCGCCTCCCCGTCCGCGCTCCACGCGCAGCACTGCGCGCGCTCCTGTGTACACACACATGCACGTATAGCTGTCTCGCTCACTCTCATACTACAATACGTGAGAAAAAGCGAGACAACGTCTCGCTTTTCTATACGAGAATGTAGTAAATGTGTCTCACTTATGTTTGAAAAGAAAATGTCATTTTTCAACATATTAATAATAAAAATCAAAGTTACAGTTTTGGAAAATTGAACTTTTTTAAAATTTTAAAAATAAGATATTATAATTTTTTTTCTAATAAAAATATTTACTCATTCACTCAACGGAAATACATTTTTAAACTAGAAATACAAAGAAACTAAGAAAAAGCTAATTTTAGGTTTTTTCCACTAACTGGCAAGTTAATCAATCAAATCGTAAATGATAATTATCAAAAAAGCTTCACACCTCAATATCCTTACTCCACACAGTAGAATGGCTAAGCCCGTCCCACAACTGCAGCAGTCTGTCCCACCCCGCCGACACGAACTGCGGGAGAGACGGATGTGTGGCCAGACCCCATACTTCGTCTACGTGACCTGGCGGAAATAGCATTTGTGACATTCATTGTTTGATAGCGTTATAGCAAAATTTCTTTTTCACTCTTTATTCATTTGAATCGTCAAGTTCGTAGAAATATAGTGTTATTCCTTCAGAAAGTTACCAGCTGAGAAAGGAAGTTCTGCTGAGCAAAACCGATCCGACTCATCAGTTGCTCCTTTGAAAATGTAGATTAAAAAAAATATTATTTATAACATTTTATACTGAACTACTTATCGGGTTACATTAGAAACATATTCAAGTATACTATGATTTCGAAATTGTAGCCGTCTTGAAGTTATATTTTGACTTGAACTTGGAGGCATGTGAAATATCTTATAAAAAAATATAAAAAATCTCAATAATTTATTTCTTATACTAAACTTTTGCTGTTATCTAATGTGATATATATAATACATCACACATGAGGCTTTCGAGGCGCAGTGGCATAAAGTGAGATGGTGTAAAATCGCGCTATTGTGAGCTCAATTCTTATTAGGGGCATATGTATTCACTCACGGTGCGTGGAGGTCTGAAACTACCCTCCAATGCAAAAAAGCATAAAGTCATATTGTTTTCGAACTAACCTAACACAGCAGGTACAAATCCCAGCTGCAGGTCCCCGTGCAGTATGCAGTTGCGGGTGGTGCCCACGTACAACTGCGAGCCGCGCCCCTCGCACACCACGCGCACGCCACCGTAGTGACCCTCGATCTGGGGGCAATGGAAGATAAGTATTGAGACACTCTGTTTTGCTTATTGTTTATTTTTAAACTACTGATTGGAGAAATTAAGATTTATTAACGGCTATTTACTATTGTTGTACATTAGACACACGGAGTTTTAAAAATTTTGTGTGTAAATCAGAGAGAGAACTAGTCACTGTCATTTATTTTAAAACCTATATTTTTAATACTTCTTGTTGTTTTCAATATAACTCAAATTTAAAATATAAAAACAATATACTCCATGTACAGTTCAAATGACATCTGATATAAAATAAAAAGTTCGTACCGAAACTTTTTTTACTATATTACAATGAAATCCCTTCACCTAGTTCAGTATATTGTTTATACTTCATACTGTAAGAAAATTGAATAACACTACTCAACACGCAGGGTCTTGAAAATAGGATTGTGCGAGAGGAACACTAGGTTCTGATACATCATGAACTTCCAAATTAAATGAACTCACAACGTTCTCCTGCCCACTGGCCTCCAGCTCCGCATCAAACAGCACCAGCCGGCCGTCCTTCCCGCCCGCGGACAGCACGCCGCCGTCCTTGCGCGCGCACAGTGAGAACACAGCGCCGTCGTGCACGCCGCGCACCAGTTTGAGGATAGTGTTGGTACCGCGACCCCACACTATTAGGTTGCCGTTCGAGTCCCCAGATATCACGTCGCCTGGAGAGAGAGTATTTAGTAGAGTAGTTGTATTATATAAATCATCTTCACACTGTATATCGCACATAGCAGGGTAGACAGAGAGAACCTAGTGCTTAGACAATCCGTTCCTTATTTTTTGCCGAAATCTGAAGGCATTGCATATTAAGTGGCAAAACTCAAAGCCGCGCTTTGCTTAGAGAGCGAACAAATGGAAATATCAATGTAAATAAATATTTCACTTTTTCGCTGCTTAACTCAGTGTAGTAGTAATATATCAGATCCTCTTAAAAGAATTTTATAATAAAACTCACCGTTATGATTGAAACCCAAGCACGTAACATATTTAGGTTTGTCCCTGGTCTCGAACACACCCATGCGCTTGTACAGCACGTTGGACGCGTCCAGAGTCCAGAAGGCAATGTGTCCCTTACCGCAGGTCACTATCTGGTTGCGGTCCAGCGGGTGGAACTCTGCGGCCACTACTGTGTCCACTGAGCACTGGGGGGGGTTAACGAATTCAATGTTATTTTATGATTTGTATATTTGGAATAAGAAATGTACTTAAAAATATGCAAATATTGTCTTTTTATAAAACTGACAACTTATTTGTCGAAATATGTGTCGGTATGTTCTTTGAAATAATGTAAAATTAACATATTGAATAATTTTAAACTTAATTTTCAATATATTAATGAAATATTTTCGGTCAGCTATTCTCTATCCTCTTTCGGTAACCTTAGCTCTCTCGACCAAGCAGGCGCGGTCGCCGCGCTGTCAGTCCCACACGGAGATGGTGTGGTCGGGCGCGTGGTGCTCAGAGTAACGTCACCCACCTTAGTCTCGGCCACGCAGGGACGGTCGCTCCGCTGCCAGTCCCACACGGAGATGGTGTGGTCGGGCCCGTCGTCGACGCAGGCCAGCAGCGCGCCCCCGTCCGCGCGCGAGAAGGACACGCAGGCCACGGCGCGCTCCATGTGCCCGGCGCCCAGCACCGCCAGCGTGGCCAGCGAGACTGAGTTCCACACGCGCACATGGGGCTGCAGTGGGTAAGTAGATATTCATTTATGAAGCAGGCTAAGTAGAACGAAACTCAACGACGCCCATTGTTTATCACAATGAGGTTTACCACAAATTCAATAATTTAAATGTATATCCCTCGAAAAGGGATCAAACATCAGACTTTAATAATTTTTTTTAATTTTGACGAATTTAAGCACATTTTAGTGTAATCTTCGTCAGACTATTAAATCTTCCGTAGGACATTTCTCAAATTAAAAATAAAACAATAATTATTTTATTACAAAAATCTGTAACTTACTCGTGCATCCAGCCTATCATGCCCTGCACACTGTCCACTGGCTATCACCAGCTTGTTAGGGTGAATGGCAATACATTTGACGTCGTCAGTGTGCCCCGTGTAGTGTCTTTGGCATTGTTCTTCAACATTAAACAGTACTACCACAGCTGCTACGAAGTATACTATTTCGCCAGTTGGCAGTAGGTAGAGGTTGCTGCGACAGTCTTTGCCTCTGCAATTAAATAAATATTTATTTATTAGTATAAAAAATATTTTTTCTTTCTATTTATATGTATTACAAGGGTGAGTCTTTGGAAATAGTGTTTTTTTACAAGGACAAACATTCAAATGTTTATTACATCACGGAACTTACGTAGAGATTTTGTATGATTTGGCTGTAATGTAACAATGGATTCAAGAAGGCGAGGCCACTTTTAGGTAGGTAGCACCACCCATAGAAAATAAAATCAATAATAGTTATTTTGGTATTTTGGTAGAATTTTTAAAGAGCAAAAAATAATCTCATTGGATAAGGATTCATTGAGTGGATGACAAAACTTAAAGCCCTACTTTGTTTAACTTTGCCGGGTATTTACCCGGATGGGGATTTAAACCATATTTTTTTGTCAGATAACTCGGAAATTGCCTGAAAAGGGAGGAAAGTACTGTCTTAACTAAAAGTACCAATTGCCTAAGCACTATCTGCGGGATACAGCGTGAAGCTACAAAAATAATTAAAGCGTAAACCAGTTTAGTCAGTTTACAGGCGCACTTCCTTTCATTGTACCCGCACCCCATTGACCTGTACCGTACTGTACCTCATTATCCGAGTTACACAGTTGGCCACTCAAGTGTAACTGGCTGTGGCCTTGGAATGCGTTGTAGAGAAGTTGGGTGTATTTTTTTGGGATTTATTATCTGATTTTATTTGCTCTGTTACGAATAATATTCCAAAGAGGATACCTCTTTCAAAAATGAGAAAAAAAACATTTTTGTACATTTCGTAATGATTCGTGCTGATATCTTTATATATTAAAGTTCCAGAGGCCATTGGTGACGCAGGAACACAAGTCTCAATTAAGTGAAGGTCTTGACAAGCAATGCCTCCAGAATTCGACGGAAAGTGAGGAACGAAAGTGTCTTAATGGGAACCGAGTGTCTTAACATGTTTCTAGTGTCTTTATATGTCGGATACAGCGTGAAACTATGAAAAATATATAATACTATTTCATTTTTATTGCGTTGACATTATAGAAACAGATTTTTAGTAGGTATATAGAGATAAGGCACTTCACTTATCTTTCACCGTTAAGTATACACTGTACAAGCAAAATAATCTAGCTCACACTGACTCACAATGAAGTGAGTCAGTACAAACACAAATTTTTGGGCAACACCATAAAAGGGAAAAGTGGTCTGTGATTACCAGCAGTTGCTCCGAAATAAAAGCAATTGGAAAATTGTACAGCAATTGCTTAAACGCTCTGGTTCTAGTGATCTGATAAGTCAGACATTTATATCGAATTCATTTTTATCAGTTATAAATATTTCTCAACATTAAATACCAATTATTTAGAATAAAGATAAAAGTTATAGAGGCCGCAAGCGTGTCACTCGCGATGGTTGGCCTTCATTCCCACTCGGGAGAGTGGAATAATATGTTCTCTATGACATATTCCTAAATAAAATCTATTTTTAGGTCTGTGAAAGCATTTTATCGCATAAACCGTAACATTATACTGATAAGGTATATTATGAAAAAATAACGAACTGGGCGAGCACTCGCAAGGTCACCCCTATCTACCATATATATGTAGTGCCATACCTATGGGAATCGATAAAATATAATTAAGCTAATGGCACTGTTGTATGTTCGTAACTGTATACTCATAAATAATGAATATCAATTTGTTTGATAACTTATAGCTTTAACAGTTAAAAGTATTTTAGTTGATAATAAAAATAAATTATTTGACATCTTCCTCACCTGTACCCATAAACCCATTCCAACTTAAGTTTATTTTGCGGTGGGGGCGCCACTTTGCTGGGGTCAAAGTTGTCGAGGTCAGTGGGTGCATACATAACGACGGGTCGACCCCGGATAAACATCCGCATGGACCCATCTTCCTCGTTGTACTGACAGGTGTGGGTGCTGGAAGTAATTATATATAGATAAATCTGACAGCTTAAGAAAGAAGAAGAAATATTCTGATATACAATTATAAGAGTTGTGGCTTCGTCCGCGTTGTTAAATACCTATTAATAATAAAACTAAAATATATATAAATATATATGACATATAATTCATTTGAAGTGTTTGTTTGACTGGCGTGTGATAAAACCTTTCTTCATAAATGGATTAATAGACCAATACAATACAATACATATATTATTTGTACCATAAGCTCATGAAATGTAAATATCACCATAATATTAAGTACTGTAAAGTACTGTAGTACTGTAGTAGTCTTTATAATCTTACGGTTTAATTCTATGGTATTTTTTTGCGTTTGACAATGTGTTCTATATATATACATAAACTATTATTATTATTATTAATAATCTGTATAAAAATTATAATATAATGTTAATAATTCTATATTATCAATATTAATACCATTTTTGAAACCTCGATTCGTCAAGCAGCAGAAAAGCGTCGAAGCGGGAAATGAAAATATATTGTCACCCTGTTACAATCAACCATCGGTAACGGCTTACCGCTGCGCCAATTTAGGTTTCTTTCATACATAATCCAAATATTGACTACCATTCTAATTAAAATAATTATAAAAATGTTATGTTATTTTGACACATGTATGCATGCAGTTAATATGTTAGAAAAATACCTATTAAGTATTAACATTAGTGCTTTATTTTAAAGCATATATATTTTCTTCAACATCTAGTGATAATCGAATATAATCCCGTCGTTTTTAACTTCGAAAGAAAACATTGTCCTTTCAAGTTAGCGGGATTCGAACCCGCGCCTCTTGGTAACCGTCCAAGCTACCATGAGGCACGGATTCTATTAGTACTACATTTAACACTACACTTCTTGCAATTGGACTTTCAAAATTAAAAGTTTTAAATACAAATATTCAACTTTGTGACTGTGCGCGCACCGTGATGGAGTCATACGATTATTCATTTTATTACATGTATTTATTTATATAAAAAACCGCTTTAAGCGTTTTCGCGCAAAGCAAAGGGGGCAGAGATCAACCTAGTTAAGACACTCTGTCTCCACTCTGCCTTATTTTTGAGATTCCGTGAGTGGCGGAGTTAATTTCAAGATTGAACTCGTATTGGAACCTTCATTTAATATACCTAACTACACCCAGAGCCACTTTACACGGAATCAAAGAGCAATATTTATTGTTAATAATTCATATTATATTGTGATCAAAAAAAAATCACCTTCCAAAATAATTAGACTAGAACAGAACATTTCCTTTATAATAATTATTTAGTATTACGTAAATAGTAAATTAAAAAAATGTACTAATATGTAGGTTGTTTTATTTCTTTAAATTACAAAAAAATTATGTTCATTTTATATAAGCAGGAAACATTTAAAAAATAGTTCAAGTATAATGCAACAAGTTATGAATCAATACAAACTTGAGATGTAACGTTATCTGAGATCTATTGTTATCCTTTCTTTGTATGTTTATATATAATAACTACTTATAATAAAAATAAAATGGAGACATATTAGTGATAATTCACTCCGTTATCCCACTCTTTCGATACAGTGTTTTGCAAATATATTTAATCTAAATGAAGAAAAATTATTTTAAATTTAAGTAAAAGCGTTAAAATACCCAAGCAACTTACATCGGGGTGAACGACATGATGAAGATACACCTTTAGCAAGCCAAAGTAGTAAGCTCCGAAAAAATAATCCAACAAATCATAGAAAAACTAATCTAAAATAAAATAAACAGAAAAAAATCAATATATAATTAGATTTAACATTTTATTTTGATATTGTAACATTGGCGCCAATTACCTGTCGTCCATTGGTGACAGTTTTTTTTAATTTCCACAACCGAGCACAAGGCAACGACTGCTATTCAAACAGGTTTAAAAGGCACTGACACGATTCGTACAGCCAGCTACAGAGACGCACATTTACTGACTGCTTGCTAATAATGGGCTTGACCGTGACATGATATAAAGCCAGTTTTATTTCCATTGCGTGTTATCCACTACTATATATAAAAACATTTTTTATATATAACGTGATGTATAGTGAAGTTGTCCGGACAGACGTATGTTTTTGTTGTTTTAATGCAAAATATTTACATCACTATTCGAGATGACTCACTAATGTCACATGTGACGTTTATAAAGTGCAGACATTTTTCCTTCGCCGTGTTTAAGAGTTATTATTTTAAATGACATAAAAGTGCTCAAGGTCAATGGCTTTGACACTCCTAGTCTTATTTTAGTTGTACGATTAAAATCTGATAATTTGTGTTCGTGTGGTGTTTGTTACACAATATCATAATTATCATCATACTAATTAAATAAGGAAAAGGTCCCATACACGTTTATCGTGTTGAGTAGATACATGTATTTATATTGTTTCTTGCATAAATATACTTAGGTACTGTACTAGTAAACGCGTCCAACGAGTGAACGCGATGGTTGTAGGTTTGATAACCCTGACTGGGGAGGAACGGTTATTGAGTGGCAGAACTCAACGCCGCACTTTGCCTTAGGAACGCGGAGAAATGAACGTAATTATTTCCTCGAGTGATTAAATGTTTTAGATAAAACACCAACCACTTAACGCGCCCTGAATCGAATAATAAACTACTTTATATAAAGAAATACAAGCCATTAGCTCTGACAGTCACGCAGTCACAGACTGATTATACTAATTTAGTAAATTGAACAAAATAATCTTTTTACAAAATTTAGTTCGTAATTATCATTATTTAGGAACATAATTACAGGAGTTAAAGAGATAATTAACTGAAACACCTGCCTGCATACGACAATAACTGGAAGTTGAATGTCAGTACTGTTACGTTTTCTCAGGGAAACGTGTAATATAGGTGTTATGTCACGTTAATTATAGTACGGCGTTTACTTACGCCATTCAGTTCAGATTCAGATCCGATTGAGTTATGAATAAAGGTGTTTTTGCTTTCTTTGTACAGTGAAAAAAAATTGGAAAAAAATATTTTTTCTCTCGAGTGGAAATCGAAGCCACAACGCCAATGCGTTTAGAGTTAGACTCTGCGCCATTGTAACGACCTGAAGTGGTAATTATACAGGATAATGCGGTTAGACATGTGATTATAAATATTTTTCGTTAGGGTTAACCCGTATCCTCGTTTTATTTTTCCGATTGAGATTAATTAAGAAAAGTTGAAATTAATTAGTTTTAATTAATGCCATCACAAAATAAATAAAGACAACTGAGCGGAGAAGAAAGAGAAAAATCACTATATGTTTCTATTACAAAACTAGTATTCTTTTCTTCAAATAAAAAATAAATGATATTTGGTTTAAAGCGGAAACATTTTTAAATTATTCATTCATTACCTCAAGATTTCAACTGTAATGATGTCGAGGAAAATTTTTATGTTACTAGTATTTAAGTAAGCCTTCATCCGCTGCTTTAGCATTACTTTAGAGATAACATTAGTTCCTGAGATAAGCGCATTTAAACAAACAGATTTTTTTTATAGAAAAAGACAAGGCAAACGAGCGTACGGGTCACCTGATGGTAAGTAATCACCGCCGTCCACGACCCCGTGCAACACCAGAGGAGCTACAGGTGTGTTGCCGGCCTTTAAGGTGGAGAGAGACGCTCTTTTTGAAAGTACCCATGTCGTATTGACTTGGAAACACCGCCGCGGATAGGCCATTCCACAGTTGCGTGGCGCGTGGAAGAAGTCCAGAATTCGATGTAAAATGGGAAAACCTCTACTAACTCTGCTGTGTTGGGGATGCAACGGAAAAAGAATTAAATACAGATTGAGTACAGTACATTGTAAGTTTGAGTGCAATGTAAGCTGTATCTTGTTATATCTACACAATGTCAACGTTTAAAGCTATTTTTATCCACCGTCTAAGACAATTGTATCAATTGGTACATTGTCCATTTCATGTCTCCTTGGAAATCGTCTATTTGCTCTAAGGTCTATTTTATATACATTTCATTAAAACTATATGTGTGAAATATCGATTTTTATAGATATTTATTATTGAAATATTAAAATTACACAGTAAAATTTTAAATGAATAAATAAAAACATAATAAAATAAAGGTTCTCCTAAAAATATGGTAAAACGCTAATAGACCGCTATATTTCTGTAATAATGCTACATTTTTATCTTATGAAAGAGATCTTTTCCAGCATGAGAAAAGAATTCATTAACAACGAACACTGTCAGACTTTATGATGGCTGCAGTTAGCATTAGCCGCTGAATATTATTTACTAGGTAAGGTAGGTATTTTTTTCAGCCTCACTCTAAAAATTGAAAATATTAAATACTTCCTCGAGAGGGGAATCGAACCGATAACCTGTCTCGTTTACATTCACACTTCACGCCATGACTGACTATGCCTTCGCGACTCTCATCGGAAAATTAGGAACGGAGTGTCTTAACACTAAGTTCCCTCTGCCTATCCTGTGTGTCCCGTACACATGTAGGGTAGGCAGTTTGACTCTAAAAACGACAAATATCACATTGGAAATTTTAATTTGTACAAAAAACAAATATTTTAGAATATCACATACTCAATATTATTTTGTGAATGCCCAAGCAGTAAGTATAATAAGCGACGTGGGTGGTCTCGCAATGAATTACGCCAGATGCTATATTACATGTCAGAGTACATTCTGCTGTCTCTTCAATTGTTGGCGTAGGTTTGAAATATTCTTAGTATTTTATATCTTTTGAGAAATAACATTAAAATTTTGGCTGAATTTAACCTTTTTTTATTTACACATAAATTATTTAATAATTGCTAAATATTAATTTTAAGCTCGTCTGGCTTAAGGCTCAGAGCTCTGGGGGTTTGGGCGGTTTCCAAGAGGCGCAGGTTTAAATAGCACTCTGTTAAATTTTTTGGGGGAACGGAGTGTCTTAGTACTAGGTTCCCTCTGCCTGCTGTGAGCGGAATATAGCGTGATCTTTTTAAAAATAAATTATATATAGAAAGGAAAAAGGTAAGCTAAAAGAATTAAGTAATAAGATATAAATAAAAAAAAGCCTAAATTCTAAATTAATGTTGCACTAGTCAAATGTTAATGGCAATTAAACAGTTAATATTACTCATTAAGTACCAAAGCATTGAACCCATAACCAATGTCGTACATACCACCACCTATTTTCACCATTTCCCAGAACCAGTGGACTTACCCATGTTTCAATATAGGTCCATTCTGCGACGTTTGTTTAGAGTACAAGTTTAACAACGACTTTGTTGTTGTAAACCTAAAGGAAATAAACGATAAAAAAACAAAAATATACAAACAAAATCATAAAAATATATTTTTATCCTATAGCAAAAAAAAAAAAATTTCAATCAATCTAACTTTAGACAAATAACTAAAAAAAAACCATGGTTCTGGATGTCCATTTGCAATATATTAGTAATTAGATGAATAGCATGGCCATAGTGACGCAATGGTCTATGCCATTCAACTCAGAATTCCTTAAAGAAAATTGGCGTAAAGTGGGAAACGAAGTGCACTCCTGACCCCTGCCGTCCCTGCTATACGCAGGATAGAGCATGATGCTAAAACAATTACTAATAATAAAATAGCTATTCATGCATTGGCTCTATCTTAGTTTGTTTGTTGTTGTGTTGTTAATCTTCTGCTATTCAAAAAGAGAGTCCTATGAATCGAAGAGTCCAGGTTCAAATCTAAATCGTTTCCATACAATTATACATTACAAAAGAAAAATATCTAAATACAAAAACAATGTTACCGTGCATTTGGCAGTAGGCCCTGAGCATTGAAGTCCCCCGTTGAACTCCATCTCTTTGTGAGGTTGTTCCCGGGGCTCTGGTTTCCTGACGTGGAGTTATTGCGGGATCTACACATTCACACTACACTAGCTAAGCTAAACTAGGCTGGATGGGATATTTTTTTATATTTGCTGTAGTTTTTTGTGTGTTATATATGTAGATCCATGATTTTGGGAGGTACTTTTAATTTAATAAATTTAATTTTATTCAATTTCATTAAATTTATTTTTTATTTTTAAGTGTTAACATGCAAATATCCATCGCAGAGTTTGATCTACTTATATAAAACAGATAAGAAAATTGGATTTCAAAATTGTGTTCAATTCTACAATAAATATAAAAAAACTAAACTATTTTTTTTCACCAACTGTGAAAATGAATACAAATATAACTAAATACTTAATAAGAGCATTTCAAATGAATTAATCAATTAATCCTTAAGATAACTAAATAAGTAGCATTAGAAGTGAAAAAATATTCTACAGTATACCTACTATTGATATCAACATACAAACAAAAACGGTCAGTAATAACTAAGGACATGTCTAATTTATACGATTGCTTTTCTTTATATTATTATAAAAAAAAAATTATATAATTATTTTTAACAACTTTAAATTTTATTCCAGCGGCGATGAGATCCATCACTAAACTCACCACAATGTCTCCAAGAATTCGGCGGAAAATGGGTAACGCAAGTGTCTGTGCGTAATACAGCGAAAAGCTTAAAATAATAGTAATAGAAAAAGTGTCATTTTACAATTAGGAAAGAAAAAGTGTTTATTTTGTAATCGTATATTTTTTTTATCAAATATCGTGACATTAAAACATTTTGATATCTTTTAAATAAATCGAAAACACTCAGTTTTACGCATTCCGGCCCTAAAGAGATACCAGTTTGCGCCCGCAACTTTGTTTGTCAAGTTGAAGTTGAATTTGAAAAATCAAGGAAATAGTTAGATTTTTTTCCAAATAAGTATATGTATAATAGTTTTTTTAAATTGTTAAAAAAATACTATATATAAGGAAAAATAGTTGTGAGGTCGTCGTGGTACAGGCACGAGCGTGCGAACGTAAAGACGACGGTTGTGGTTGGGACTCTCTCTCTCTCTCGAGGGAAATAATAATTTAATATTTTCATTTCTCGCTCTGGTAAAGAGGCAAAGCGCGATGTTGAGTTTCACCACTCAGCACGCAGTGCTTGGAGAATTTTTCAGAAAGTGGGGCACCGAGTGACCCTCTGTCTACCATACTATGTGCGGAGGTGTAAAGCTTAAACAAAGAGCAGCAATGGTTATGTACGATGTAATTAGTTAGAAGTTATTACCATACTCATATGCAATGATCACAGACCGTACATCCGGAGCAATCATCATTACACGAACTAGAAATACTCGCGTACATATTGTGATTTTATAAAAATTCTATTTATTTTATAAAAAATAGTAATGGACATTTTTTACGAATGTCTTGTTTTTGTATTATTTGTGTGTTTAGAAGAAAATTTGAGAAAAAGAACCTCCTTTTCTATTGAGATTTTTTTTTTCAAAAAATGTTTTAAATGAAATTATCGTTTTTTATAATTTTATGAACTGTATCTTTTTTTTGTTATTGGAAAAATATAACAATAATGTAATCGTATTTTTCATATTCTGCTCTTAAAACATCAACAGGTACTTTTTCTATAACAGAATATTATTATACCACTATAGCCATATCTACATACCTATAAGGTTGAACATGGTGTGAAGGCGCAGGTGTAGCTCGCGGTGACGGGGACGGCGCGGGAGACAAAGATGAGGACGACGCTGGAGAGTCTGACTGGAGAGACCCCGTTGACTGATGTTGAGGTCCTCGTCTGGAAAGAAAAAAATATACGCTAGAGAAATAGGTATTTAGAGATAGATTCATCCATAGATTCACCAAGCCCATCATGTTACTATTAATTTATTATTAAATGAGCGCGAGAACGATTGAAGCGATAAGCTGAAGAAGTCATCGTCGAAGTGCAGCAAGACTATTTTCGTGGAAATGGAGGGCTCATTTTTAATAATCAAAAATTAACCCTTAATTTTTAAATGTTTTTTATGTATGAAAAAACCGTTCAAAGATATGCCCATAATTGGGACGCGATTAGTATTTTAATTTGTAACTTGAGGCTTCATCCATATAGAAGACACTTTCAGTCTAATTTCGAGACATACCTTAGCGATGAGTGATTTTACAGTAAAGTACTGATTTAGTTTTATTTATTTTTCATTTCTAGAGAAGTATAAAATGACCTTTGTGATAGTGAAGAAGCTGTAGAGCCGTAGCTCGAAGTGCGTTTCACAGATTCCCTGTACGTCGGCTGTCTGATACGCAACTCGCGTGTAGGTGTGCCTGTTGTTCCTGTAAGAAAAACAAATCGTTTGTTTTAGAAAAAAATATCTCCATTTATCAATAGTCATAGGCTATAATATATCTCGTTAGTCATTTCCCTTAAACCTTTAATTATTACAATTTGACCACACCAACAAAGCCGCAGGTTAAAGCTGGTGTTTTGACAAGGTATTTAATGTAACATTGACATTGAATAGAGCTGCTGCCGCATTTGTTGCCGGTACACTCAACAGAACTCTCTGCCAAGCCGGTGTCCAGGGGCTAGCTATATATTTTCGTTCTACGACTATTTAAAAGAGCTTGCAAAAGTCTCTCAACTCTCTTTATTAAAAAAAACTAAGTATAGCTATCACTTACCGCCAGAATAAGCCCCATTTCGTTGTGTGGAAGCAGTCGTAGGGGCCCTTCCTTCTAACGCATTAAGTCGTCTCAAAGCATCAGCGAGTGTTGATCGCAGACATAGAAGTTCCTCAGCCTGTCTCGAACACCGTACCTCCAGCTCGGCCACACGCGCCGCCAGGCCTGCGCCTTCGCTTTCTAGCATTTCATCTGGAAATAAATAATATGAAATTTAGAAAACTAATTTAAATGCAACAAGTATAAGATTGTGGAAGTTGTGACACAGTAGCACCGTGACGGTTGCAGGTTCGATCTCTATCTATGGAATGATTATAATAAAATTATTTCAAATGAAAATCTTTAACCGTTGCAGTAACTACCACGGACTACCTCTGTATTTGGTTTCACGTCTTATCCTGCACATAGAATTGAGTAGACAGAGGGAACCTGGGAGTTTAGTTTTGAAACACTCTTCCAATAATATTTTCCTGTGATGTCGCTTTGTGTCAAGTGGCGGAGCTCAACGCCGCGTTTTGCCACGTTACCAGAGCGAGTAAATGAAAATATGAAATATATCTTTTTTTCAAGTAAAATATGAACTCACAAGTTCGAGCATAGATGGAACGTTATTATACAAGTAGATGTTGAAACCTTGAAAATATTTGCATTTCCATAGAAATATGTTAACATGTCTGTATAAAGTCACGTTTGTTTATTCTATATATATATTCAATATGTACTAACAACTCAAAAACATGCACACATACATACATATATACACAAACACACATAGAAACACGTAACGTAACTTAGATGTATGAAGATACTTTACTCTATACAATGGTGCAGTAATTTTTTTTATTATTACGTTTAATATAGTAGGTAAATATACAAGCCTTACGTTTTTTTCTCCGCATATAGCAGGGTAGGTAAAGGGAACTTAATATAAATATATTAGGTTCCCTTTTTAATACATTGCATATTTAGTGTTGGAACTCAATAGTGCGTTTTGTTACCAAGGTTCATTTTCCGAGTGGGGATCGAACCCATATACTTCGCGGTTACGCGCGGATTAGACGCTGTGTCGTTGCACTACGACGACTTGTTTTATAAAATTAAACAAATATCAATATATTACAAAAGATAAGAAATACAACGAAACAAAAGAGTTTTTGTTTGAAGTATGAAGCATCGATTTGAGGTCACTGGAGCGCACCACACAGCACAGTCAGCACCTGTCAGCTATTGTCGTCAAACAATATAATAATAAAGTTTAGATGCAATCGCGATGCAGATGTACGATTGGAGATTTGCTATTATAATTAAAAAATTTCTACCTACGGCTTCGTTCGCGTCAATATAAATAACCCTTAGTTATTGGGTTGAAAAATGATGCATTCTCGGTGTTTGAAACGACATGTAATATAGTCTATACTCTTCTTTGGTAAATAGATTAACCAAATAAAGACAAAACGACATATCGAAGCTGTAATTTTTCAATTTGACGAATTCAAAAAACAAAAACAAACTCATTACCTTTATATATTACAAATATGAAACATACATTCCTCTTCCTCAGTGCATGTGGGATACAGAGGGAAGTAGGACAAAAAATATTTCTCTAAACCAAAACACAAAAAAAAAAAAATTGCGGGAGTCAACGGTTTTTACAAAAAAAAAATATTTTAAAATAGTAGGTTGCTCTATATAGAAACTAGGAAAGTTAAAACGATAGTATACGTTTGACTAACGTGACATTTCGAATGTGGATTAGTGTAAATAGGTGTAGGTATTACACATTACACGCGTCGGTAAATATGCAAGCAAATCCAAATGCTTAACTTAGCTTAAAACAAAATAAGATATACTCGTACATAAAAAAAATATCTAGGTTGCGATACGTTTACTCGCGTCGCCGTACGACGTTGCGCAAGACATGTGACACCAGCGACTAGACAGATAGACTAAGAGCTAGCCACTCGTGAAGGACGCACGCTCTATTCGCCTTACTCCACTAGTAATTCTTGGGAGAGGTAGATTGTAGTGTTTTCAATTATGGCAATTTCACGCTCTATCCCGTTTATAGCAGGGTAGGCAGAGGGAAAACAGTGTTAAGAATCTGTCTTTCCCTTTTCGTCTCAATTCGAGGCGTTTACTGACTTGTTGAATGGTGGTATTACGTGCCATTTTCATTGGATGGCTCAGTCGTTAACGACCAACACAAATGAAAATAGGCTAAATACATAGTTAGGTGCGTGAAAGGGAATCTTCGGTATCCCGAATATGTGTTGTAAAGATTAATGAAAAAGCATTGTTTTGTCTAGCTAAAGCGAGAAAATTACAATAATTTATACCTTCTGGTGGGAATTGAACTCAAAATAGTTTACAGTAAAACTTTCTTCTCTGCGTCAAGAGAAAAGGGACGGAGCGTAGCAACACTTCGTTCTCTCTGCCTACTCTGATTTGATATATTTTACGACCAAAACGTTGTTATTAGTGCATCCGGACCAAATATATTTATCAGCTTCACGCTGTATCCGGCACAGAGTAGGTAGTAGGAGTAGTAGAGGGCACCTAGCCTTAAGACACCCTGTTCCCCATTATCTAAATCTATCTAAATCTAAATAAATCTTATACTTATACATAAATATACAGAAACTAGGTACGTCTGTAAAGCTATACAATTAAGCGATAGCAGTAAATGTATCTTAAAGGAAGCAGTAAATTGCTGTAGCGGATAATACTACATTTCTAGTTGGTACTTTTGTATTGAAGCTTCTTAACTGTTAAACTGGTTTGCAAACCAGGAATCTACTTAAATGCAGTTTTAAAGAGAATGTGAGGGTAAAATGTTTCACAAATCATATAAAATTGTTATTATTAAATAAATAATTAAAATTTAAGGACAGACGCGGCACTCGACACTTAATGTCCCAGGAAATATGTGGAAAAGTAAACCCCAAAAAATCCAGCTATATGCGGGAAACAGTATGAAACTAGCAAAAACATTTACAAAATAATAAGTAGCCTGATTTATCGGCATCAAATTTAAAGCATAGTCGAGTATTAAGTGTTAAACACTAAATATTTAGAAAGAATCAGGAAGACTTTTCACATGATTTCCAACAGATGATAGATGATCCTTACGAAGTACGAAAAAAAAATAATAAATAGACACAAATCTAAGTGAAACTTACGCCATGCCGCATATACGTCGTTCATGGTGTCGCCCGGCGAGTCGCTGGCGCGGGAACTCCTTGATTCCTGACCTTCCATCCTTTTAAACTTCTATTCTTATACTATTTAACAACTATTTACTGTTTAGCACATTTTCAGCCTTTTCAATTGTTTATTTTCCTATAAGATTTTATTTATGTAGGGTGTTGTCTTGATACGTTGTACGTTGTGAGGGCAACTGGTATGGATTTTTTTAAAAAGTTATTTTAATATGATCAAAAATTAAAATAACATAATATTAAATAATGGCTTCACTTTTCCTACTAAATCTTCTCTACATATAAAAAGCGGACTTAACGCCGCACTTTGTCTCGACCTTAGAGCGAAAACATGAAATTATATATTAAATATTTCATTTCCTCAAATGTTTCAATGCAATTACCATTAATAGGCAGAAAAAAAAGGAAAGGAAAAGGAAGGAAAATTGAAAGAATCACTACAAATTAACAAAGAAATAAGACTTTTTTAAAGATTGTTAAGCTTTTAAAGCGATTGGAATTCGTTATAACGGTACGATCAGTATCGGTGATGAGGCTAACTTGCATCTCGAATACATACAGACATACATAACTAAACAATAACTGTTTTTTGACCCAACTTGACGCATTTCGGTGTTTTTGTTGAATGTTAATTCCGCCTCTAAAAAAATAAATTTAAATATTTATATATTTTTTTATATTCATCAATTTTCTCGTTTCTGGGGCGGAAGCCTGTGACTTCTTTAACTTCACACCGCACCCCGCACATAGCAGGGCTGGTGGAGTGTACTTCGGAAATTAGTATTTAGCCACTCCTTTCCCATTAAGACAATTCCTGTCCCCACTTTTCGCCGAGTTCTGAAGAGTTGAACAGAAACTTAACTAAACTGCGCTTTGCGGTGTCACCAGAGTGAGGAAATTAAGATACTAAAAATTTCATTTCCTCAAATGGAAATTCCCACAACCGGTCACAGCCGTGTGACTGTGAGAAGGTAAAAATGCTATAGTTTAATTATTGTAATTTGACACTAGTCGCTCATGTAACTATCATTGTATAAAAAATGTATACTATACAGTTATCTCAAATAGTTGTTTTTGTTTGAAACCGGCAGCAGTCATTTGTTTAATTTATAAAACACGTTTTTTATAAGCTGTTAGTGTAAAAAGTTATCTTGATGGTAATCCT
The DNA here is from genome assembly GCA_037355905.1 of Heliconius aoede. Classification (NCBI taxonomy): domain Eukaryota; kingdom Metazoa; phylum Arthropoda; class Insecta; order Lepidoptera; family Nymphalidae; genus Heliconius; species Heliconius aoede. The sequence goes on from JBAIZZ010000266.1 coordinate 505,662, forward strand.
ATGTTAAGTCACACTCACAGTAGTCAATTAAATCTGTTGCATCTCATAAAATATATATAAACTCTAATTAAAAATAGAGTAGGGAGAGTTAATCTAGTATTAGCACAATAAGTTTCTCGTTTTCCGCTTTAGTTTTAGCAATCTTGTGTTGCACGTGTAGAGAGAGTCCAGTCGTGGTGCAGGGGCGCAAGTGTGCGACTGTAAACGTGACAGGTTGTAGATTCCATTCCCATTCGAGGAAATGAAATTTTGAATATTTTCCTTAATCCGTTATGATAACGAGGCAAACCGCGGCATTGAGTTGTGCCACACAACAAGCAGTGCGTAACACTAGATTGTCAGAGAAATCTGTAGGTACAGATCCCCTGCTATGTGCGAGATACAGCGTGAAACAAGAACAAAATATGTTGGATGGCAATAATTTAAAGATATCTATTTCCTCAATTGAAAATCGAACCCGCAACCATCGCATTCACGGTGAGGCACTGCCCCACGACGTCGTCAGACAGGTTTACCTGTTAACTTTACAGGTACTTACGACACAGACTAGTTTCAGAGCGAGCTTTTCGTTTATGTAAGCTTTCGACACATGTCACGTTACATATTACAATTTTTTTATCTGTAGGTATACATCATTTATAAGTAGCTAGGTTTTTAAAATTCGCAACGGCACAATGTTTGACTGTAAAGGAGATAGTTGTGGGTTGGATGTCGATGGTGAACAAATTTTTCACTTTCCGGCAATAAGACAACGCGTAGCGTTAAATTACATCACTCTTTCTACGATTTGTAGAGTAAGAAAATGTAACTATTCTTCCTATTACTGATTACAAGTAAGATTAGAAATCGAAATTTAATAATAAATAAATAAAAATATACTAGGATTTCAACTCACGTTCCACTCACTCAAGTGTATATAGAAATTTAGAGTAAATATTAATAGAGGCAGGAGCTAATGTATGTATTTTTAAATACTGCGTAACTAACCAGGTCAATTTATATAATAAAATGTATACATTATTATTCAATTTGGGCTTTATGTAATGAATTAAGCATACTTACATAGTCTATTTTGACTCACATCTAAGTGTAAATACAAGTGCTATAACTTTTCCAATTATCTAACTTCACGCTGGAGCCCTTATATTGACGGAAACTTAGTGTTAAGACACTCCATTTCCCAGTTTTTGAGGTCTGGACTAGAAAAAGGAGATGAAAATAATATATTTCCCCAACGCACAAGCATATAAAGGAGAAGCTAACTTAATTATTGTGTTATAACATTTTAATTTGGTGAAAGTGACACAAAACGAAAGTGCATTCATTAAAATGATTCCGAATAATTACGAAGTTAACTTGCGTAGTAATTGAGTTTCAGAGGCTGTACACGTACATTTTATATTTTTATTATGAAAACGGTGATATTTGGGCGTACATACATTAAATAGTATATATAAATCAATATGTAGCAAATGTCAGTTTTACAAATAAAAACAAATAAAAGTTTAAAAATCTTAATAAATGTCCAATATTACACAGAAACATTGATATATAAAAATACAATTTTCTGGTATTCTTCTCGTAATGTAATGAAAAGTGGATTGAAAGTAGCAAAAACGATCATCCACTATATTGAAGACCAGCGGTTCTCAATCTCGAATAATGTTATTTAACAAAAATTCTATCTTGGAATTTTTTAGTCTAACAGGTTCAATTCCCATTCGGGGCAATTAACTATTTAATATTTTCATTTTCATATATATTACTAATAACAAGACAAAGCGCGGTGTTAAGTGACTCTATTCGCCACGCACATTTGTCGCAAAATGTCTCGCAAAATTGGATGGAAAGTGGAGTGGTGGAAAATAAAGTGTTTCACCAAGCACTAGGCTTTTATCGGTTCTTTGCGTGTCCTGCCATATGTGGGATATATCTTGTACGATGTACGATTATACTTCAACACCTCGAGTAGTTCCTGAGATGAAGCGGATTAGACGTATAAGTAAATTTTTAAATGGGGGCAGAAAATAGTTTTCGCGCTACTCCAAAAACCCGACTTTAAAGTATATAAGGAGTGCGCTATCACGCTCCGTCTGCCATACTTGCCAGACGGAGCGCGATACCGCGCTCCTTGATTTAATTTAAGCGACCCATACTTTAAGAGCGCTTGTCAGTATAGGCATCGGCATTGTAATCATTTCTTATAGTCAATCGGTTATAAAGCAATTCAACACAGCGCAGTATGTCAAACGATACGCCATTATCTTTTTTATATACAGCTATTACTCTTTTTATTCTGTATTAGCTATTGTTTTCTATTTTATCTGTATCTGTATATTTCATTATTTTTAATATTTTAATTAATATTATTTTAATATTTATTGACTTGAATTTAGGATGATGACTATAGTATTCTTAATTTTTTCTAGTAACTTATTTAAACTAACTTATTTTAGTAAATAAAAAAAATTATAATTTATTCATATGTTACATAAACATGTCATTTATAGAAAACATAACAAAAGAGACCTCTTATATTGTAATGTGCGTGTTGCGTGTTGGGTACGATCCTCTCGGGGAAATTAAATATTCAATATTTTCATTTCCTCGCCCCGGTGAGGGGGCAAAGCGTGGCGTTGAGTTCCTCTATTCAACGAGCAATGCTTCAAGAATTAGGTGGAAGGTGGGTATCCGAAGTGACTTAATAGAGAAAAGAAGTATTATATCAAAAGGTTCCCAGGTTCCCTCTGCCTACCCAGCTATATGTCAGATACAACGTGAAGCTAAAACATCATTAAATTATAAAGTATAGTATTTTCTAGTACTGCGCTGACATTTCTTGTCATTACAATGCACGCATACCTGAATTACGTAAAAGGTATAACAAGTGGCGTTAGACAGTGATAGATATATTAATTGCTTAAAGGTAGAAAGAGAAGGATAATATCGAAACAGTTCCCACGCCAAGAAAGCTCAAGTTCGTGAGAAGGTTCGGTGAAAATGAAGTTATTTGCGAAAGTATCATTTTTTTATTGTTATCTCTTTATTAAAGAGTTTTGTTTTTTGTTTATTAATAAAGTTTAGTCGTCTTTGCACAGTTTTAAACAGTAAATATGACGGTTCTGGGTTCAATTCCCATTTGAGAAACACGGAAGTTGCGTTAAAAAGCAAGAATTACATATAGAGATTTTTTTGCCATAGAGTTTGTTTGGTTAAATGTTAGAAAAAAATGTTGATAAACAGAAGAGCTTCCTAAAGCAGGTTGCATAACTCATATTCGAGGATAAAAACTAGTTGTTGTTATAATTTTACGCATTTTGCTGAACGGGTTTGTGGTGACAAGTAATATTAGCATTCAATTTTTGCTTCACGATGTATCCTGCAACTAGTGTCAATACACTCTGTTCTTATCAAAAGAAACGGAAGCGCCGTTCCTCACTTTGTGCTGAATTCTAAGCACAACTCTTAGGTCCATATTTTTCTCCCGCTCTCAACATCGACCTCTTAGTTGAGAGCAGTTTATAAATACGGGTTCTAGTAATGTCCGTTTGGAATACGTAAGCGAAGCCGCAGCTATCACCTAGTCTATATATATATAAAAGGAATGGTTCCCACTGACTGAGGTTAGACGCATGCACAGCCGTAACTGCTGTTGGTAGAAACGTGAGATTGGGACAGATGTTTATTTTTGTAATGTGGACACCCACTAAGATAGTATTTTGAGGAATTTTAACCCTAAAGGGATGAAATAGGGGGGGGATTGTGGTTGAAAGTTTGTTTGGATTTTTTCAGATCGGCACCGATTTTTATAAAATTTTAAATTTAGACTCGAACAAATATTTAATAGAACTAAATTGTGAATAATATCATAAATATATTTAATAATTATTCGTATAGTTTAAGCGGGCGAAGTCGCACAGGTCAGCTAGTCGGCTTTTATATAAAGCTAAAAATAGCAGGCTTGGCGTGGAATTTGCGATCGCAAACCTGTTTGTAGGGCACACGACCGGGGAAGTTGCCTGCTAACTAAGATCATCTTTTCCCGACCTTTGATTCGTATTGATATTTTCTAGAAGAAATTCTAAGCTATTTAAGTTGCTTAGATATTGTCGTCAGATATCGTTGAGGGGCTCAGACCAGTACCTAGTAGCAATTATAACTCAAATGTAAGTTTAAAGGACTTCTTAAATGTGTGTCTTCTACTATTCGAGTTACTCTCTACTGACACCAACTTCTATAAGACGCCTGGTGTCGCCTTCGAGGTGCGTTGTAGAAAATAGTGTCTTCGTTTGATGCGGTACATGCAAATTTATTTTCTGGCCAGTTTCATGCTAACTTCGAAACACTTATTTACTTCAATGAAAATCTCATTCATATTCAATGTGAGCACATAAGGTCACTTTGAATAACACTATTCATGCCATAAAACCAATATGTTGTAAGTACATGTAATGAAATTCTAAGAAAGGCATTCTCCATACAAAATAACAATACACAAAACTTCAATTATACCACCTGTCGAATTTCAACTTGCCAATTTGGATGAGACGCTTTGTAAATGCAGGTAATGTCGACTTGGTGCGCATGCGCAGAATTTTTATACGTTCTTTGACGTCGATGACATTAGAAATTGAAATGGATGAAGTCATGTCCGCCAACGGTCACGGTCATGGGGACTTTTACCAATAGCCAATGACTTAAGTATAAATGGGACTAAAATACATGCTATGTGGGCTAGCAGGCAAAGGTAAACTAGTATTAAGACACTTCGTTTCGTACTTCAGGTTCAATAATCCGGGACATTGTATTTTGAGTGGTGGAACTCAACGCCGCGTTTTAACTACCCGACCGAGGAAAGGGGGATTTATTGAGGCTTTATTACTTTGTCCGACTTTATGGATGTACCACCTAATAATACAAAACTGTGATTGTACCAATTGTCTTTACATCGACACGGTACTAAATGGAATGGCATTTCTCAGTAAGTCATTTTGATTTGTCACGCAATTATTGTGCCAGATACTATACACTTATAGGTATATTACGCGTGATTTTCTCTTCTCAAAAAAAAAAACAAGAAATATATATCTAATAAAAATCATGAATTCGTTTCTCGGCTTCGCGCTTTTTCCTACACAGCCCAGTAGAACCTGGTGTTGTCATATACGCCATTATCTGGCTTCCATCTGAGAAATTTTGTTTGAGTAGTGGAGCTTAACGTCGCATGTTGTCTTAACAGAGCAAGAAAATAAAAAGAATTCATTCCTACGAATGGACATGCCACAGTCGTCGCGTTGTTGTGTTAAGACACTTCGTTCCCCACTTTCCACCGAATTCTGGAGGCTTTGCGTGAAAATCTTACTAGTGCGGTTTTTTTATTCATTCTTTTTAAAAGAGACATTAAATCGTAAAAAGAGGTTGGAAGTATAAAAAAAATGACTCTCGTACGACATAACATACACAAACATTATATTACACGTTTTTTAATTTAGACCTAGTTTATAGTTTTGTTCTAAATGTATAATTTTATATTTTATCAAATAAACAAATTATATATAACTGTAATAAAATTTACTATAATTCTTTTTCTTGTTGTTGTGGTAAAGATATCATACACGGAGTATTTTAGCACTACGTTCCCAGATTCCCTCTGGCAATCCTGCTATGTGCGGGATAGCGTGAAATTATATCAATATGGAAAAAAATATAAGAAATACCTATTTAGTTGACAAATATATATTATAATAACAGTGGCGAAATAGTCTAATTGAAAGTATGAGAACATAAATAGTTAGTAATTTAAATAATCAAAAGAACAAAACCTAAGTGTTTCTTACAAGCAACGCTTAGTTTTTAAACTTTTTGTACAAAATAAAGTAAATAAATTACGCTAATAGTAGTTTTTATGTAGCCTTCAGTAGATTTGTTAACAAATTCGTACTAAAGACCTATTTAGCAAATTACTTTTGCAAAACTTGTTTTGGGTAGAGCATGTAATGTCAGACTAGGTCGTCGGTTGTTTGTTTGATGCCTGCTCGGGAAATTAATAATTTTAGTTTTTTTTGCTTCAAGCATGGGAAGAAGTGCCGTTCCGCATTTTCCGTTTCTGGAGGTATGGAGTGCCTCCTGTGGAGTAGTGGAACTCCTTCCTCTCACTTTTATTCATAGCACTACAGAACGATTTGACCATTTTTTTTATACAATGAAAAATTTTGTAACTTTTATTATCATTAGTTATTCGAAATTTCTTCATCTGAACTTCAAGAGCAAAAAAAACTAAGAAACTCTTAAGAAAAATTGTAAATAAAGCAATGTTTGGAGTTAGCAACCTCTAACTGACTCGTAACTACGTTCTAGCAAAATAAAATAATGTTATAAAATTACAATATTAATTATAAATCTGTAGAGTTTGTTCGGGTGAGCGTGCTAATCGCAGAAACTACTAGTTATAGTGAAACAAGAAAACACGAAAGTGATTTAATTTAGCAAAAATTAATAGAAAATTTGTTTTATCCTCAAAAAGAACAGAGAAATAAGGCACAAACCCACTCCTGATTGACTCATATCCGACTGTATACGTATAAGCGGATTCGGTACAAAACATGACGTCAGGGAGGTCACGCTCAGTCTGTCGGGTGTGTCAGGTTTGGACAGTGGAATGTTTGATGGACGTATAGATATGACAGTTTTGCGCGAACGTTTTTGTATTGAAATATAAATTGTAAAAAATTTTTATCTAGTTTCTTAATTTATTTCTGGAATTATTAATTTATCTCTTATGGAAGTTTTAAAAATATTGGGTATATTGGGATGAATAGAACATACAACTATAAAATTGTCTGTCTATTCAAGAGTGAATTATTTTTCATTTCATTGCTCTTGTAGTTGTGTTCTGTAATTTTTAACACCGAATATAATTTAGTGCCACCAACACTAGCTTCTCTCTATCTAGCGCCGGTTATGTGGTAAAACGCGTGAAACTGATAAAAAAACGTAAGCCTATATCTCGCATATAGATATATGAACATGATGAGTAACAAGAGGGATTACCCAACAACTCCTGTGGCCGCACAACTATTGTAGGGCGAGTATTTACAGTAAAGGGAAACTAATCGGCTATTGAGACAAGCTCGCGCACCCCAACTTTCAATACAAGGTATAAATGTCCGTATGTAAAAGCTTAGATGTTTATGGTTATATACATAGATGGATAGATAGATATAGATAAATATTAAAGAATCCATTTAACTGTTTTGTGTTTAACTTTCAATATCTTTCAAAGTTTGAAAACAAATCTGATAATAACTTATAGATTACTGTCGTGACGGGTGGCAGACCTCAAAGATACGATTTTTGTTAGCTCAAATGACACATTTATATGTTATATAATTTTTATATTAGTATCTCGTAGAAGGATTCTATGCCATGTCAATCATCTGCGGTTTGTTTAGTATTGGAAACCAGTGCTCTGCCAAATTTTATCTTATAATAATTTCTTACAACACAAACCCATAATGGTTGCATTTCCATTATTAATAATGTTATATCTAACAATACATAAGAGTAAGGGAACAAATATTTTATATTCTTGATTAAAAATAATAGTTATCGCACAACAAAGAGTAACTTGGCAATATTTCACAGGAACCGCTATAGAAAAATTGTGCTGACGTGAACTATGAAAAACATGAAATATCAATGCATACTGCAGATTATTACAACTTGAAGAGGTTGTTTACCTCAACACACGTTGGCGTTGCGCCAGAATGAATCTTCAAACAGCACAAATATATTTTTCAACATTCAAATATACTGATACATTAAAATCCCTCACCTAGACACGTCGAGAGAGAACCTTTAATTACATTACCACTATCGATCCGATTGGTAACTAACGATACGAGATAAAAAACAACATGTTTACTTCAGCTTAATTAATATTCGAGTTGCTAAGGTATCATAATATTTAGCTAGAAATCAGTTGCCCTGACAACGAATGACATAACCTCAAAACGCGCCGACGACAATCACAAAAACTGTAAACACTTCACTTTTTGTCCAAAAGACGTGGGAAACGAACACAGACCGACAGGCGAACCATCACTGACTGAATTATCTATTGAGACTGTGCAGCTGATTAAATATTGTAATGACACGATTCCATTCGGAAAACTTGGCAACTATCGAAAGAACCTTATGGACTGATGCCGAAAGTAAAAAATTAAGGGAAGAAAATCTTTATAGTGTACATACACAGGGGAGGGGGTGAAACGCATGCGTGGATGCACTAGAAAATTCAGTGTCTTCGGTTGTTTTCTAAGCGAATTTCAACCTTAAACTGGTAAAATTGTGGCCAAAATAGACTATTGGTTTACAGCGCTTGCGTAGTGTGCTCTGGACAAATATTTGACATTTTTCGTTCGCCCAAATGCTTCAAAACTTGATTTTGAAGTATAAACCTTTGAATTATGTTTGGTAAACTTGTTAGGTGAGTTTTGTATATATATTTTTATGTGATATTGGTACCGATTTCGGTAAACGCTTGGACAACATGGAAGCTTAAAATTTTAACGGCACGGTATACTTCAAAATGAAGTAAATAAAGGAATGTTTATGTTGAAAAATATATTTTTCTGACCGTTTAACCAAACATAAGTTAGTTAAGTTGGATTCCGCGACCTACAACTCAATTCATCATTGCAGTGATGCGTGAAGATGATAATAAAAGAAAGTTATTATGTGAAATTTATTTGCATGCATTTTCCAATTTTTACGTAAAATTTTGTATAGTTCTTAAATTTTAATATTCTTTTATTTATTATAAAAGAATATTAGAGCTATTCCTTTTTTGCCCTTAAGCGTTTTCACGACAGTAATCAAATATTACTCATATAGAACTTAAAATATGTCCATAACGTGGTGGGTGAGGTAAATGATAAATTAGTAGATAAAATACATATTAGGTATTTAAGACAACAAAAACGTTTAACGTTTTATATTAATATGCCTTTGTTGGTAGCAGTAAATATAAACAGTCCACAAAAAAGGAGTCTCACGCATTTTTATAATAAAAAGCAATTTATCTACTTGCATAGAAGAGTAAGCAGAGGAAATGTAGTGTTTAGACACTCCGTTCCTCCCAATTTCGGAAGCATTGAGTAACGAATGGCGAGAGGACGAGTGTCAGTTTCTGTCAAATTATTGAAATGTGAAGTGAAATGAAAATAATTGGTTATTTCGATTGGGAATCGAACTCCCAACTCAACATGTTACAATCAGACGCTGTGGCATTACCTAAATTTAAGATTAAGGTGGTTTTTTAAATTCCATTCCAAAACGGTTGAAATGAGAATGCTAGATTTTCAGACGCTCAGAAATATAGTGTTGATCGGCTCCATAATTTAAATGGTGAACCACAAAAATGGCGAAAAGCTAAAACTGATTTCTGAACCATGTCATACATTTCAGGAAAAGTATCGTAATAATTCATTTATAATTAACATAAAATAAATGAAAAATAAAGAAGAAACAGTCGGCAATAAAACTATCTTAGAATTATCATATTCGGAACAACTACCAAAAACATCTAGAAGAATAGGATAATCGAAATGGACATAAACTCCTAAGGGACCTTCTAAAATTCAATCGTTTATGGACTAGAGCCAATAGGCGCGAGCACCGAATAAGGCCGATGATGTAATACTGACAACACTGACGTTTGGCGTCTAACATCAATCGTATGACCTTCGTCTCATCCTTGTGATATCATTTATCTGTGATAAATATTTGTTTTGCGTTTGCCTTCTTTATTAAATCGTATTGTAATTTGTAACTACATATATAATAACTGGTAAGAAAAGAAATTGAAGATGTGGCGTTTAAGAATCTTGGAAGTTAGACGTTGTTTAGGTGACAATTATATATCATCATCATCATCATCATATACATATATATATGTATCATCGAGCTGGTCTGAAGATGGAGCCGTAACCTGAATAATGCAAATCTTTATAGGTTCAGAGTAATCCACTCAACTTACGATCATATAATTTATAGATCAGAGCACATTATTTAAAAATCTTCAAATGGAAAGTCACCTTCCATCTGACGCTGCCTAAAGTAGAGTCTTATAAAAAAAGCGGAGTGACCAATCTCTACGTTTTCTCTGGCTACTACAACAAAATACACCAATTAAAATAAACATGGGACAGGATAAGTAGAACGCAGCTATACTATTATATATTAGATCGACACGTACAGCTAATTAACTTTAATGCGACCATTCCAAACATGGTGATAAATGAATCCTTATCTCTCTAGGACAGGACAGTGGGTCTCGATCTACAATGATAATATTTGTATTGCCATCTCGAGGCGTCTGCGCCTTGGATCATTTCGCTTATATTATATTTACATTGACATAAATACGTACAAGAAAAATTACTTAAGTTTATTTAATTTTTTCCTCGTGACTAGAATGATAAAACTAATAAAGTTGTCGTCTACGTCGTGGCGTATGAACGCGACGATTGTAGGTTCGATAGTCACTCGGGGATTGATCTTTTTTTCCATTAAAACACTTTTGTTCTCTACTTTCCGCTCAATTCTGGTGGCATTGTGTGTTGAGTAGCGAAACTCATCGAAATGTAAATTGAATGAAAAATGATTTGCATATAACTGTTCCCCTAAGTAGGGATTGATTCCTTGTGGGATTGTACCCACAATCATCGTCATTAAGGTCATGTTGCGCCACGACGGCCCCAACAGATCACCCAAGAATGGTCAGAAACCCAGAAAACCGTCTCATAATCTACAATTAGCCTAGATGCGTTACCTAACCTGTGGTTACCTGTACAGTACCGGTTTGCAAATCATTAGTGCTCGTTGCGCTGATGACGAAATAATCTCCGATAGCCGCACTTAGAGATGTCAATTGGTGCTTTTTAGCTTCACGCTGTTTCCCGCATACAACAGGGTAAGCAGAGGGAACGTAGTGACAAGATATACCGTTTCCTACTTTTCGCACTTTTACTTACTTTTTCACGTATTTTCGAAACCTGTCACGTTCTGTCTTTATACCAGACCGGGGAGAGTGAAATCAAACATACTACCTTCAATTAGCGATTAATTGACATAAAATCAGAATAAATATATGTCCTCAGAGTAATTTATGTCTCGAGGTGTAGCTATGAGTGTAGAATGTAGGCTCAATTACGACCTTGCAAGCCTATATGGGTAGATACTTGTAGTAGCGGATATATGTATTGCATATGACTGTTTTAGTAGTGGATTCAATTTAACTTCAAAAAATACAAAAAAAAATCATTAAGTGCAATTCTTTGTTTATTTCATTAATAGTTAAAAGTATTCAACGCTGGTTACAAAATAAAGAGAAATATTATTGAAATACTCGTTTCACCTAATAAAGACGTATATAATTCATTCCCCTAATCAAAGTAAACGAATTTTAACAAATAGATATACTTATATACATATAGTGAATGATGAATACAAATTGACTTGTTTTACAACTTCCTTATTTAATACGTACTTATAAAATATTCTTAGTAGTTTTTTGATATACTCTATTATTAGTCGCACAAAACGGATTTCTTTTTCATATTCAGCTTCACTTCAGTGTCTCGTTATACCAGGTTAGGCAGAGTAAATTTCGAGTTAAGACACTCATGCCAACGCCCCATTGGGTGTTGAAGGGCGGAACTCAACGCTGTGTTCTTCCAAGTATGATTCGAACCCGTTGCGTTTACATTACATTCTGATGCTGTGCAGAAATATATTTAAATTCTTGAACGACGAAAGAAAAATACTTAATAAGTATAGGTAGGTATGTACTTATATATTATTTTAATATTCCACAATAATTAGCGACCCTGGCCCGCCATGTTGGCGCTGAGTGACGCGAGACGCGTGCGCAGATCACTGATTACTAACAATATTGTTCTCTTAAATAAGAGGTCGTCCTGACCCAGCACACTCTCCGATTGTCAACAACAAGATAGTTGTGAGTTTCATTCCTACTCGAAATGAATTATTTTTATTCTTCGCTCTGATGATATGACCAAACGGGGCATCAAGTTCCGTCACTCAACTCGCAATGTCTCTAAGATTTAATGTTTTGTGGGGAACGTAGTGTATAAACACTAGGCTACCCTGTGTAACCGTGAAGAAATAAAAAATATAAGGAGTGAAAAAAAAATGCTTTTATTTTACAGCTGTCTTGAGAGTATTTATAAAATATAGCTGTCGTGGGCAGAGAAACTAGTTCATTAAGTAATATAATGACAATGGATGGCATTGACTTCATAAATTATATTATAATAATAGTTGTATTTTATGTAAGAGATCTCTTGGCACAGGATGTGTGTGATTCTGCGTTGGTTGTGGGTTCGATTCGCAAAAATAAATGATTTTCATAGTGGTAGTCTATATGCGGCCTTCGGTTTAACCTGCAGTGTTCGCTTTAACCTTCTAACACGCCATACCTCCAGAATTCGTTTAAATCTGTTCAATAGTTTTTGCGTGAAAGATGAAAAAAACGTTGCTACAGACACTTTTACTTTTATAATATTAACAAAATGTAGAACCCTATACTACCTGAAACCACCTGTAACCCTCGATGGCAGATGGCGGTGTTGCGTGACGGTGGCACAAAGCGCCGGACATCTAACCGGATGGCGGGTGCGGTCGCTGTATACCATGCAACTGATATAATATATGTATCTATAACTTAACTTCCAACCAACGCACAGTGTCTATGAAGTAAATGAAAACTGGAGAGAGGGGTGACATGGAGGAATGGGAATGGGCAGAATGGTTTTTATCAGTTTATATTTTCATTGATGAAAAGAAAAACATTTAGAAACTATCTCACGTCATACAGTTGAACATGGAAGAGAGAAGAGTTCACATGTTCTTTGTCAAACTTTGTGTTCTGACATTCAGTAATTAGTAAATACACCTTTTATTTATAACTAAATTCTTTTTAATGGCCATCTTGTCTTAGTGAAACAGCGTCAACTGAAAACCGATGGTTGCCTATTCAATTGCAACGAGAAGAAACTCTTATAAAACTTGTGAGCAAGGTTCTAGCAAGATCCTCGATATTATTGAAAATAAATTAATAATTAAAATGCATCTCAGCCGTCATACATCGATGTGATGATATCATACATAGTAGCAACTACTGTTGCGCAACTCCATCGATTTAATTTACAATTATTATATTCATATATAGTAAAAAATAAAATAGTAATAATAATAATAGCAATCAGAGGTGAAGAGACCAGACGTGGGCCGTGGCGCAGGGGCACACACGTAAGATTGTAACCCAACAGGTTGTGGATTCGCTTCTTACTCAAAGAAAACAAATATTTAATATTTTCAATTCGTCGCTCTGGTAGAGGGAACCGGGCGGGAGTATAGTATTAAAACACTCCGTTCCCATTAAGACACTTCTGTTTCCGACTATCCATAGAATTTTATTTTGAGCCGTGCATAGAGTAGCTCTGTCATGATTTCCTCAAATGGGAAACGAACCTAAAACCAGTCGCGTCAGCCACACGCTTGTGTCCCTGCGCCACAACTGGCCTCAATGCTAGTTTATATGTAAAAATAATTACATATATGATGCAAATTCCCACATACATATAACACTCAGGTTTCCCACAGAGTGCGGTATCTATAGACTATAGAGGCGGCAGGTATTGTAATGCACGTCACAACAAAATAGAAATTCGAACCATGTCCCACGGGACTGTTCTACTGATTTCTTCCGGTGTCTCGGGGATTAATTAGAATTAATGTTAATTGATTATTCTGTTTGAAACCTTATTAGGTATGGTTATTTTTCTGTATTGATGTAGGCAGAATGCATTTTTTTACATATTTTATTTTTTGTTACTTTCAAAAGGATAGGTATATAGGGGGGACCTGTGCAGATATTAGGGGGATATTGTAGTGTTAAGACACTCCGTTATTCAATTTCACCGAATTATCGAGACGTTGCGTATTGACCAGCGGAACTTAACACCGCACTTTTTCTACCAAAGTGGAAAAATTTAAAAAATAATCGAACCCACCCAAAAGCTTTAAAGTTTATCTGATTTATCATTTTGTACAACTTACATTAAAATAAAGTCGTTAAACTAGTAATATATATTATTTAATACCATAAAGTGTTTACGTAAATGTAAGTGAGTAATATTAAAAACGAGAACACACTGTGGAGCCGAATTTCGATGAGTTGCGAAACGTCCGCCGCAATCCGCTGCGGTATGTAGGACGGAACTGCATTGAATTCGAATAGGACTTTTACTAGAGACAATTTTGAATACGGTTGTAAATCGTTTTATATCTAAAACCAGTGTCTGTGGTATTTAAAGTTAAATAAAGTAGCTTTTTATTTCCGCCAAGTAAAAGTTTTATATATTGTGATTACTTAGCTCGATTTCCTGCAGCTTACTGCGGCAGTGGAAGGCGGACGGGTTAAGAGAGATAGGAGAAATCTCGTTTTTTCCCGTCATCGTAAGGTATTTTGAGAAATTCTTTCTTTGTCTCTTTATCCTGTACACTTCCTACCCATCACTATCTGCCTATATGTCGACTTTCAACGTTTCTTACATAGATTTACATAACATTTTAATAACAAAAGATAAAAATATAAAAATTAAACGATCAAGTTATGAAAATTTCAAATGTTAAATGCTTTTACGTATTTATTATGTAATTTATAGTTGTGTCTTATTAAAAAATGTATAAATAAACAGTAAAATTAAAAGATTGTTCTTCTAACGCCATAGACATATCTCTACTAATAGTACAAATCGGTAGATAGTGGGAACTTACACTTATTAAGGAAGGTGATTACATCACGTAATAATTTCGATTTAATTTATTATAATGCCTGTGGTCGGAGTCACCTCGGTCACTTGTATAATCTTATTCTGTGGGTTAATAAATCCTTATTAACTTATTAACGACAATTTAAAACATTTCTTTTTGCATCACAGAGAAAAAAAATGCTAGAACGTTATTAAAGATATTATAATAATTTCACAAAATGAAATATTTATTTCTCCATTACAAAGAGAGAGAAGAAATGCTTATAATTAGTGGTTCAGTGTATACAAAAATATTTTGGTCACGGCTCGAGTGAACACTTCGGTATTCCGTTACGTTCATAGAACTCTGAGGGCATATGTCGCGCTGAGACTCCATTATGTATACCTAATACAAATCTTCTTCTTGCTACCGTACATAAGTATATCACATTTTTAATTTTTATTTTTAAAGAAATTAGAGAGCAGAGTGTCACAGATGTATATAACGGAGAAATATAAACTTAAGCTATTGTACTCACTGGCATGGTCGTCGTCGAGCAGGTTGTGGTAGCGGTGTTGTTTCTCGGACGCCTCGAGCCTCATCATCACGCTGTGTCAGAACTGCATCGCAATCTGCTACAAATATAGAAAAATACATATAAATAAACAAGCTAAAAACGCGGCGTCGTAGTCTATGTGTTAATCTAGCGTGTAAACTAAATTGCCGTAAAGTTTCATCTTCATTTGTTCAGTAGTCTTTACATTTGTATGAACAGGACATTTAATGCAGGATTAAATCAAAATCAAATCAGCTTCACACTGTATCCCGCACATAGCCCTGTAGGCAGAAGTCTCTTTTTCGCTCTGGTGTCGAGGCAAAGTGCGGCGTTGAATTCTGCCACTCAACACACAATGCCTCTAGGATTTGTCAGAAAGTGGGGAACGGAGTGTCTTAACACTGAATTCCCTCTGCTTGCCGTACTATAGACGAGATGCTGTGTAAAGCTAAAATAAATAAAAAGTACATACAACGTTTCAATATATTCAGGTACACATTTCTACACATAAAAGTTACCGGTAAAGTAATAAGCGTAAAAAAACTGTGAATCTCAAATATTCACGTTTTCTGTACAACAGTGAACTAAATACGTATTTGAACCAAAATAATGCAAAGTATTTTTTATTCTATTTCAATTTAGTTAAGAACTGAATTCCGTTTAACCATTTTGAGATTACAAATTTAATAGTTACATACAAGACGGTTCGTTAGACATTTTAATTGAAGTGTTACTAATTTTTATTATGTATCGTAAAATTTCAGTAACTCTTTTTTAAAGTCCGATTCCAATAGTTTTCGAACTGTTCGGAGATATAAAGATAGTATTTGGGTTAAGCAAGGAGGAACCTCCTTCCACCGGTGGATGTTGCTTGGTACCCGCAATTTTTCAGCGGCCAAAGGGAGTCGAAGAGCTGGAGCACCTTGAGTAACAGAATTTTGGTCTGTTAGACGGTAAAAGGATTCCCTCATGAGAAACTAAAGAGTCTAAATTGGGAAGTGTGCTATTGGGCAGATAGGATTTTTGAGCGTTTATATGGATTTTTTATTTAAAAAGCTTTAAATTTTTCTCAAGAGACCATAGCGATTTTCTGGGACAGCGTCGAACTGTAAATGTGTGGTTGTGTGTTATAAATCCATTTGAAATTTCTAAGACGTAGCGTTACTTTTTGTTAACATATTTTAAGTGTTATTCCATTATAAGACGACTAAATTATTATTTTTTAATTATTTATAAGAATGTATGGCATAGAGGTCAGAGCGCAGCGATCAAGAGGCCCATTCCCATTACGACATTTTATGTGTTAGATTCCACCATCCTGGATTTTCTATAAATAGAAGTTCTCTACAGTTAAAAACACTAATACGCGAATCATTTTAAACTACGATACCTAATATTAATTATTCTAAAATTATTCTAAAATTAATTAGTAATTCGCCTACTTAGCTCATTACCGAGTTATTTACTGACCGGAAAGATTACAGATAGTGATAGCAGGGAGAGAAAACGATCTCAATCAAATATTTTGTGGTTTGTGTATACACAGTATGACCAGATATTTCGATGTGAGCGGGAAAAGCGCTTCCCGCTTATTGTAACAATTAAATTTAAAATAAAAATATTAAACATTTCATTTCCTCGAGTGGGCATCGAACCCAAAACCTGTCTTGTTTACAGTTGCCCGCATGTACTCATATTGTCTTAGTCAAATTTTTCATTTATTCTATTAAAAATATTACATATAAACACATTTATATTTATTTATAACGCAATTAATATTACTTATTACTTGTGCTCTTATCAAAATGCAAAATAAAATGAAGGTCATATTTTATCACCCTGTATATGATAAGATTGATAAGAGTTATTATGAAATATATTAAATATAGCATATAATATGCTTAATTTGATACAATAATTATAAATAGTTCTATTTGTGAAGGTACGTACTATCGGTATATCTATTAATTTTAATCGAAAATGGAATGTCAAAAATATACATTAGTGAATTGTATTTATACATATAAAGTTGGAATTTGTCTGTAATTGCAAAGTATGTTTTTTCAACACAAAACAAATATAACATTGTATGTTTGTATTTTTTTTGTCTGTTTGTCCGGACTAACCTCCGGAACGGTATAACCGATTTTTATGTGTCTAATACTGAAAGAGAAGAAGCAACATTAGGCTGATTTTATTGCGAAATTCCCGCGGGCTCGGGATTATCTCGTGCAGCGCGTGAGGTTATGTTAGATATACAGGGAATCTAGTTTTAAAGCACTCCGTTCCCCACCTTCCATTCAATTTTCGAGAAATAGTTTCTTGAGTAGCTGAACTCAGATCAAGGAAATGGAAATAACACGTATCCCCTAGTGGTAATCGAACCTACAATAGTCCAATATCCGCTTTGCCACAATGATTATATTGAATTTCAGTCATAATGTAAGAATAATATAAAAATAAGTATAACATGTTACATAAGTTATGTATATAAAAATGTGTGATATACAAAATTCGTGCTGCATTAGCTATGTGATTAGGGTGAATGACCGAATTGTCTTTGTAAATCCGACTCAGAAAACTATTCAAACTGGAAAGAAAACTAAAAATTAAACTTTTTAATTTATATAATAGTATAGTTTTTTTTATAAGAATTTTGACCTAACCTGTGAATAGTAGATAATACACAAAAGTGTAAGTTACTCTGTTGAGTAGACAGAGGACTAGTAATGATAACCGAGTTTTGCTGTAATGACACTAGATACTGACTTGATAAATTTTCTTGACACTAAGAATTTAAGAATAAGTGCACCGCCTCTTTTTCGGGACATGCTTATTAATCGTGGAACTCAACTACACAATTTAATTTATTCATAATTCATTAGGTTCAGTAGGAATCGAATCCACAAGCACCGTATTCACAGCCAGACTCAGCGCCACAACGGTTTTAAAACAAATGAGCTAAACTTTTCTCAGAACAACTAATTTATAAAAATACCGTATGTATAAAGGTTGAATCATTTTCGGGAATTACCGTTTCTAAGTAACTCGTGCGCATACGTCCTATAACCTGTTCAAATGATTGCATTTCCCTAATACAAGCCAGTGAATGTTATTTTATAGCATATTAAATGGTATTAAACAATATTTTTACTTAAGTATTTTATTATAAAGTGCGGCGTTGAGTTTCGCTACTCAAAGCGAAGAATTCGGCGGTAACTGGAGAAAGAAAGTGTCTTAATGGGTCAGGATAGTCTTAGCACTAGGTTCGCAAGTTCCCTCTGGGTATCCACCTGGATACAGTGTGATTGTGGATTCAAAGTGTACGTACTAGTATCTGTTTACAAGGACTATTTTAAAGCTTGGAAATTTTGATTCGTTGAATGCGCTAAGCTTAGGAACTGCTTCTTCTTACATAGAGATAGTTATCTCTATGTAAGAAGAACTAATTTGGTTATCTCACAATAAAAAGTCAACTCACCTACTCTTTCCAAAGAGCAACTCTTGACATTCTCACTAGTACATTTATGAGGCAATACTTGTGCACCGCATTCTGTTGGTATAATATGTTACATAAGTTATGTATTATGTATTAATATGATACAATATGTTATATGCCTTACAATTTTAGAAGATATACATTTAGACACAGTGATTACAGGTTCAAATTCAAAACAAAATATATATAAATTAAAAACAATAAATAATTAGTACAGAAACCGTAACTAGGACCGCGATGTGATGAGTTAGATCGCGCTATGGTTTGATAATTAATAATAGGATTTTAAAAAATCAGTTGCACGCTGTATCCCGCACGCAGTAGGGTAGACAGGGGGATCTTCGAGCAAGTTCGATTGTTGCTTTAACTTGCAAAAAGTAAACGCAACCCACAGCTCTAACAAAGCAAACTGCCCATTTGACCTCTTGTACTATAATAAAACTAACTTTTATTCGCGTCTATAGGTGAACGTATAGTTAGGACGCCAGTTCAAATCCCCGGCGGATCAACTTTCGCCATTAAATCTGCATACAATGGTGCCTCTGCCTTGGAACGAGATTAATTTGATGTTTTGATCTGAGAAAGGGAAGATTGCTTTATGATGGGAGATTGAAATACGATTGTATCTTATTTATGTTTCAAGTATAACTAGCTGCTTGCCCTGGTTTCTGTCGCTAGTGAAATATAGCTTTCCTATAGATTTGGTAGACTTAGGTACAGATAACCTTGGTGATCTTTTTTTCATCCACATAAAATATCAGAAAATTTGTATAGCTTTTTATTTCTTTATTAGAAAAAGAAACTTACTTCTTTAAAGATATTTTAGTACCAGTATCAGATCTCAGAAAATGGGCTTGAATGACGAGAAAATACTTTTTAAGTTATTTAACCAAAAATCCCGTTTCCAAATGAATCTCAGGAAGTCCTCTAAAAGTGCTCCCATACACTCCTTAGCTTACATGTCAAATTTCATTTTTCTAGGTACAGTAGTTCAGTCAGTTAGTCACTCACTAACGGAAGATATATAGATTTATACGGTTATTTTTTCAAAACAAAAACTAAGTATATCTTACAAGTTATCTTACAGGGCAGATATAGTAACGCGTTACCGGCATTATGATGTAATCTATTTGTTCTATGATTATTTCTTTTTTAGTAATATCAAAAAGAACCCTATTTTAGGAGTATCAAGAGTTACAAATTTGTTTGACTAATTAATATAGAGACAGTTGTTAGGGTTCCGTAACGCATAAGATAAAAAACGGAAACAGGATCAACTTGTTGTCAGGTTTGACAGATTAAGTCGAGCTCTTTTATCTCAAACGTGGAGGCATCAAGATGAAATAATTATTAAACATCTGGATGATGTCCATGAAATGATAGACGGACAGAAAGACAGTTGGACAATAAAGACAGACCTGGGTCTACAATGTACCAAAAGTAAAACACCAAAAAGCAGCAGAAAAATACTTGGTAGGATTAACACAATGAAAAGACGAACTTTTGATTGTGTTTATACCTCGTTTTGTATGAAATTTATCTTCTATTCTCGTTTACTATCACGAAATTAGTACAGAACCCTCGATGGGCGAGTCCAACTCGCACTTGACTGGTTTTGAATATTTTTATAAGGATATTGTGTAAAAAGTTGGCGCCATGTTTTTTATAAATTCCTACCATCTCAATGAACTGCGCCTCCGCAAGCCTACATCATCCTAGATTAGGGTTATGATAAGAATATTTTAATTATCTTCTAACATCGCTTATATAGGGAGAATTTAGTCCGGTATTCAATCCCTATTCAGGGTAACGATTACTTTTAATTCCGCGCTCTTGTAGACAAAGCACGGCGATGAGTTCTGCCACTCAATAGTAATGTCGGCATACAGTCGGGAACGCTCTGTCTTCCCGGCTGCATACAGGATATAGTATGAAACTAAAAATAGAAATTTTATATTATTATGTCTCAGTATTCTAGCCGTGTAGTCCCGGCTTAGAATAGGATCACCCTGGTACTGTCGGTGTCGTAAGAGGCGACTAAAGTACGTGTGGTAGAGTCACGTCGCCAGTAATGGCAACACGCATGGGCAGACTCGACCGGATTAATACCAACCCCGGCATTTAAAACCGGCGTGAAGTAGTGGCTCTTGCCACTGCGTTTCGCATTAAGTAATGCCGGGCCCCGGCGCCCAACATCCTCCACCTTAAAGGCTGGCAACGCACCTTTAGCTCCTCTGGTGTTGCATGGGGTCGTGGCCGGCGGTGATCACTTACCATCACTAGACCCGAACGCTCGTTTGCCTTGTCCTCTACCATAAAAAAAAAACAGCGTGTGGAGTGGCGTTACTCAAGGCGGCTCTTCATCTTGAAAATAATAAATTTCCCCAATTGTCAATTGAAGTATTATCCGTCGTATTTGCCTTAAATTATCAAAAATACTACGCTAACAACCCTAGTACTCGTAGCTGCCACAAGTGCGCCTGAGCCGCTGACGCGTGACGCAACCATTTAGTATTAAATATTTGTACACCCATTGTTTACTTGTGTTGTACAAAATCACATACTACTCTACCTCCAGTTCAGACCAGTAACTAACGTTAAAGTACTATGTTTATATATATATATATATATATATATATATATATATAGACAAGGCAGTTACATAATTACATAACTACTGGTCCATATAATAAGTCTGTTAAGACACAGATATAGGTATACTCGTATGTGTAGACAGTTTGGTCAGAATCAATGTTTTCCACAATGTTTATATGAAATAACACGATTAGATATGTGTTTCTTATCTCGAGATAAGCTCCAATTCACATTTATTATGTTTTGTCGTATTTACGTCACTTCCCTATTATTGAAATATTTATTAATACCTAGTGTTTTTGTGTGTGTTTATTGAAAATTTATGAAATTTCTTCATTTTTTTTGTTATTTTCAATCATAAAATGAAAAATTTAAGATTTTTACTTTTTTTTAAATATTGCCTAGTGTTTTACATAATTATTTTGACATTTTATTTTAGCGTCTATTTAGAAGTTTGCTTGTTGAGAGACGTAACCCAACGCTGTTTTTCATTTACCCACAATCCAAACAACTATTATATGTGAACCACCATATTTTCTGGTCTGGTCTATGGTATGTGTTGTATCTATAGTTATAGCCATAACTATAGATAGATACATTTATATATTTGAATAATAATTCGAATAGAAGATGACTGACAAAACTGACAGAACTGACAAATAAATAAAGTAGGTGATAAAATTTGAACTTTCACTAGATTGACCTCTAGCCGCGGTCAGGCACCTGGTTCACACATGCTCGTCGAGAGGTGCGAGCACTGTGGCGATCAGACCGTGAGAGCACCGCTATGTTACAAACTTACAGTCTCTACAGTATTGTATTGTAATGTTAAATTGTAACTATAAACCACCATTTTTAACTGTTTTTTTTTTGTTGAAGCACGCTTTTGTTAATTGTTGAATTGTTTTTTTTTTTGTTTTTATATGTATACATTTGTGGCAGGTTTCAAGAGTATATTTTTTATTTAAATGTCA
>JBAIZZ010000266.1:528136-607016 GCA_037355905.1 Heliconius aoede
TCTAATAGGTTACCATGAGAATTTCTTCGGGATCGGTCGTGTATTTGAGGAGTTGTGACTTCTTGTCTATGTTGTGGTTCATCTAACAGATGTGGATGTGATGCTGCTCTCCTCCCTTCAACTAAGCCTCGCTGTCTTATTATCTCTCTTTCTAATTGCTGAGGGCTTCGAAGATCTAGCCTCGAATGGGAGTTGTTGTCGAACTGTAACAGTTAATAATTCAAATATTAGTCTTTTTTTTATTTAAAGTTTTTTTTAGTTCCCTCAGAAAATACTTGATTGTTTAATAGCCATTGAGCTATATGGCAGTATTCAACAATCATTGGTCACGATATGCGCACATAAAACGTATTTGGATGTTTATAGCTACGAAAATAAAATTCGGATACGATTCGCTTGAACATTAAACGTGATGATGTATTCCCACAATATATTACTAGGTAAAATATATTCAGCTTCACGAATATAGCAGGGTTGGCATGGTGACAGAAGACCATAATGACGGTCTTGAGTTCGATTCCAATTCGGGGAAATGAAACATTACTATTTCCTGGCTATGGGAACAAATAATTCCATAGCTCAACGCGCAGTCTCTTAAAATGAGGCGGAGCGTGGGGAACGGAGTGCCTTAACTATAAATTATCTCCACCAACCGTGCTATACGGGATATAGCATGAAGTTGAAATAAAAAATAATTCAATAAAATCATACAGACAATAACGAAGTAAAACTTAGCACAGCAATATCTCGTAGTAAAGTACTTGTTATTTTAATTGTGCTCCGTGGGAAAGTCTAATTGTTGAGAAGTCATTGTGCTTTGTTCAACTGAGAGACGGTTGTAAGAAATGCGAGAAATATTGCTATAATTTTTGATACTGCTCCAAGAGTTTTAGATTGTAAAGTTTTGCAATCAAGACTGAACTAATGTGTCAAGGAGCTTGTTTCGTTTAAAAGGCAATAGTGTCGTTGCAATTGTGCCAGGGGTTCGATTTCTACTTAATGTAAAATGCAGGAGATGCGAAAAGTTACAAAAAACATCATATAGTAAATAGATACGTAGAAACATATAATATCTTCTAATGACAGGTGTCATGTACGAGATCAAAACAAAACGTGTACTTTAATCAAATCAATCAAATAATTAAACAAAGCTTTAAAAATTAAAAATCTTGCGTTATTCACAATTGCACGTAGAATTATTAGTTTGTTTAATTATGAATATTGCAATATTTTAAAGTAATAGGTAATGCCTATTAAGACAGAGGTCGTGAGTTAGATTCCCACACAAAGTGTGTAATTGTACAATTTATATTATTTTCTCATTAATTCACATTGACACTTATGAGAGAGCCAAGTTCAATTTGAACATTGCATTAACTTCACCGACTTGTGAATTTTCACATATATCTTAATCCATACGAGTGCTAAGTTCTATGTTCGCTCAGATAGGTATTCAAGTTATTTATTTTGTCACAAATTCTCCTAAATAAGACTAAAGTAACCTACATGTTAATTATTTAGAGAGAGAGAGACAGATCTTAATGTAAAACACTCGCTTTCACAATATTCACATACTTTAAGATACTTTCAAGTCTAATTTCAACTTCACAGTCGTATATTTAAAGATAGCATCCAATTAAATACTAAAGTGATAAATACTAGTAGGTAAAAAAACAAGCAGTTTCACACTTTTTCCCACATAACAGGAGGACAGGCAGAACAAACCTAATGTGAAGACATTAAGCCACTCTAGTTTAGAACATTAAATACTTGATTATAGTAATAACCTGCGGCTGAGGTCCAGTCTTCAAGGAGGTAAAGTTCGCCATTGACCTAACATCCAGATCTCGTTGGTATACTGCACTCCTCCTTCCGGGAGGTCCATATTGTTGATAAAGAGCATCAGCTCCTAACGCTTGGGGCCTCGTCGCCAGCATTTCTTGGGACCTCGCTTGTTGGTTTAGCATCATTTGTTGTTGCACTATTTGTTGTTGTTGTTGCATTAATTGTCTACAAATAAAATACATTTTTTTGTATAAATCTAATTTATTAAGCTCTATCTCGCATATAATATATATGGTAGGATAGGCCGAAAAAACTTAAGGTTAACCTTTCACTATTTTTGGGATGTTGCGCATTGAGTGGTAAAAGACCAGAGTGTTACCTTGATTCGGAATCGAACCCACAACCATCGTGGTAACAATCACAGAACCTTTTTTTATTATTTAAATAATTAAAAACATATTAGAGATCTTTGTCTTAGTTCAGAATTCAAAGAATTTAATAAAAAAATTGTAATGATCGGTTGTATATACAGTCAATAAACTCAATTGACCGATATCAGGATATTCTAGATAGTTCAGTCAGTAAAAAAATACTTTTGACCCAAGAAAATATTCACTACAAATATAAATTAAAATAGTCCAAATGACTACTTAGGAAATAGCCTCATTTATAAATTAAACGTTCAAAATATATTACGAGAAAACATTCGCGTTGTGGGACAAATAGATTTTATAAACAATTAGTAGTCATAAAATAAATTTTGTATACGATAAGGAAACAAAACAACTTACATAAAAATCAAGAATCTAAGAAGAGAACGATAATAAAATTTCTGTACATCGCATGTTTCTCAAGGAAGGAGGGCAATCTTATTCAATGCTAAAGAGCAGTTATTTATCAAGTGTTATAATTAGTAGCGTCTCGTAAATTACTTTAACGAGCCTCGTAACACTGTTACGCGTGTACGTTATGGTATTTAGCTCAAGTTTGTAACGGAAGATGTAAGGAATTAAAAGTAAGTCTAATAGCAGGGTAGGCAATGGGAGAAAAGTGACGAAACATTCTGTTCCTCATTTTTGGGCCAAGTTTTGAGTCATTGCGTGTTGAGGGGCGGAAGTCAACGCATCACTTTGCGTCTTAAGTTGATATTGTTGGCAAAGGAAATAAATATTTAGCTACATTGACATGATGATATATTTACTTACCTATGTGGCGAAGGACTTGGATACGCCATGTTATTGGCCATCGCATGTCCGTACTGCATATCCGGTCGGTTTTGTGGCATCGGTCGTCCGTATATTCCTTGTTCCACTTTCCGTGGTGTTTCCCTGGGAGTCACCTGTTCGGGCTCCGGCCTTTTCCTCTCTTCTATATTGTTAAGTCTTGCTTCTTCTGCTTTTTCGTCATTACCATCTTTATTCTTGAATCTGCTTGATATCATGTCTTTAAGCGTGTGATAAGTTTTGCTAACAGATTTGTTACTTTTTGGTGCATCTCTAGTACTATCTTTTCCAGTTTCTACTGTGACTGTTACGTGGGAATTATTTTGTTCAGGCTTGTAAGTGTTTTTGGCTGGAATAGGTGGTTTTGGGGAGTCATAGTTTTGAATGTTCCTCGCAACAGCCCCTTGATTTGGATTTTGGTTTTGATGCATCGCATACCCGTAGTTTTGTTCGTACTGTCTGAAATCTCCAGATGGACCCGCTTGTTGGTTCTGGAATAAATAAAAAAAAATACGTTGAATATATTTTTAATGGCGAACCCTTCAGAGTATGAGAGTCTGAATGTACCTATATAAATTTGGACGTCTTTCACTAAAATCTTATTCACATTTTTCACATTCAGTAGAGATACTTATCCATATTGTCAGATATACAGTAGATTGGTTGGACCAATACAAACAATGAATGAATGAAAAACAAATAAAACATTATATTTTATTCGAATCAAATATATTAAAAAAATAAAAATAAAGTCTTTGTAAGTTACTATCATATATTGTGAAAAAGACACAAGTAAGGTATTATTAAAAAGTAAGTGCTTTTTAAGAACAACTCTTTGTAACATGGGAATAGAACCCAGGACGGTTGAATGAAGAATGTGTTACGAGCAGTGGGAACGCCGGAACAATGTATTGTTAAAGTATGAAAAGGCAGTGAACTGTAATTTATACAAGCTGACACTCAAGACTTTGTTTCACAACTTTTTTAATATAATGTCGTTAGCATCGTCTGAGGCCAGTCACTCTGCCAGTTAGACAAAGCGTCTCAAAAATAAGACAGAAAATAGGCAAAAGAGTGACTTGACACTACTGTTATTTGTGAGAAGTGTATGAAGTAAGTAGGTAGAATTGATTTTTATGAGATGTACTGAGATAGCTCTATATTTTTTTGTATAGAAGGTTTAATTATTACTTTAAGGTAACATAAAATTTTTTTTGATTAAAATTGTGTTATGTTTAGAAAGATATTTCGATTGTTTTATTTTTTAATTAATAGTTATAAATTAGAATTATTTATTTATTATTTAATTACTACAGAAATCTCCAATCTCCGCATATAATAAAGAAGGGAGATGGCACTTAGAGTTAGGATACTGCGTCCCCCTCGCACCGCCTAATTATCCAGACATTGTGTGTTGACTACCGGAACTCAACGCCGCCGACTTAACATGTTATCAGAGCAAAAAAACAAAAATAATTTATTCCTTAAATAAATTATTTTCTTCTTCTCCTTCCTTTAAATGCTACAATGTAGTCAAAGGATAACAGTTATATGACATAATTAAGTTGCAGGTCCTGTCCCAATGCAAAGTAAATACAACCTTTCATACTAATGTCATAATATACATACATTAAATTAGTGTGAAATCTCGTTGATTTCTATGATTTTAATTTTTTTTTGAGAAAACGTGAGAATCCTAAATAATACTAAAAATGTGCTTTCAAAATTCTTAAGCTACTCGTGAAAGTTCTGTTAAAATGTGTTCACCCGGTCGAATTAAATAAATAATTTTTCCTAAGTGGAAAATCACACTTTAAAAATATTTAAAAAACGTATATTCTTCTTTGATAAATGGACTATTTGGCACATTTTTTTATATTGAATCAGTATTTTCAAAATTTGTGCGTTCAAACAAACAAATTAATGGAAGCAAAATAGATATTAGTACGTTTTATTAATTAATAAACCAAACATTTAAGATATCTATAAAAAAACCTAC
This sequence comes from Heliconius aoede, assembly GCA_037355905.1. Classification (NCBI taxonomy): domain Eukaryota; kingdom Metazoa; phylum Arthropoda; class Insecta; order Lepidoptera; family Nymphalidae; genus Heliconius; species Heliconius aoede. Next base: position 533,144 of record JBAIZZ010000266.1, read on the forward strand.
ATTTTCAATAGAAAATTCCACCATTTTATTTTTTTCTTGCACGTCTATATCGTCACGTTATCATATTCACATTAAACTGAATATTAATTTAATTATATTCAAAAAAAAAACACTAATAAACACCCAATTTTACAGATTTTTATAAATATTTATATGAATAATAAACAATTTATAGATATTTATATGTAAAGTGAATGCGCTCGTTTGTCGCCCGCACTGAGGTAGCACTAGTGAGTGCACCGTAGACGAGGCGCGTGCGGGCTCGCTACGCCGAATCTAATTTAAGTACCGTTGTACTATAAATCCATTTACTATTTTATAGAAATATAAGTTTCTTGCTTTCGATTTAGTTAAGTGTCCCGACCACTTAACTAATTGGAAAGCTATATATAATATGATGCAATGCCTCCAGAAATCGGCAAAAAGTGGGGAACGGAATAACTTAACACTAAGTTCGCTCTGCCTACCCTGCTGTGTGCGGGATACAGCGTGAAGCTATATGCATTATGATATATAATATAATCAATACTGTATGTTTTTTTAGAAAAATAATTTATGTTATTTTCATTCAGAAAAAAAAACTCGTTAATTAATTATCAATTTATATAATCAAAATAAACAACTATACTTTTTCCTTCATATAGATGTATAGGTAGGGAGAATCTATAATATAATAATTAAATTACCGTATACGCGAAACAAATATAAAATACGTTTAATATTCATTATTTCTTTGTGAAGGTTCATTATTCCACCAACCAAAGCGCTTTGTTGAGATTCTCCACCCAATACGCACTATGTGTCCTCTAGCTATTTGATAAAAAACGTGAAGATGCTAATAAAATTTATTGTATATATATTTTATACTTGTAATACTTGAAAAAAAAATATTTCTACATTATGACTTACTGTTCTAAAAATAGGAAAGTAAGTTATGTATCTAAATGTCGATCATTCAACAATGATGGCGCATCTATATTACAGATTCGATCCGGATTAGCTTACTTTCACTGCCATAACGCTCTTGTTTTATATTGTATTATTTTTGTCCTTCTTTGAACTTCATTTATTATTTCATACAATAAATAAATCAGCTTCCTGCACACAGCAAGGTAGCCAGAGGGAACCTGGTGTTAAGACACTTCGTTCTCCACTTTTTGCCGAATTCTGGAGGCATTTCATGTTGAGTGGCGGAACTCAACGCTTTTCTTCGATACCAGAGCAACGAAATGGAAATACAAATGTAAATAAATATTTCATTTCCTCGAGGGGGTATCGAACTAGTCGGATTTACAGGCACACTTTGCGTCCCTACGCCAAGACTGACCTTTTCCATCATGTAATACAATTAAAAAGAAATCTTATTTATAAAATATTTCAACGAACTATTTATATTATATTGGTTATATGAGTATAAATATTGGTTTAATTATTTAAATAATTAATTAAATAATACTATATTTCGATTGTTCTTATTGTTTAAAGCACAAGCCAAGTTTTTCTTTTTGTATATTGTATTCTATTTCATATATTGTATGGAAGTAAATGCAAGACCACTAAATGGTTAATAACGTTTTAATAATTTTACAGATATACTTTGTCAATTGCCGGATCTCATTTCAAAATATACATATATATAAATATATTTATAAAAAAATAATCAAGATAAACTAACCTAAGCAGCACAGGAGAATAATAATTCATTCCCTTAAGTGGGGATTGAACCTACAACCGTCGCTATAAAGTCACACCCTTGTGACTCCGCGACACGACGGCCTGCCTTTATAATTATTATTATATTTAAATATATATCATTTAAAACAGTATTTAACATTAATATATTAGTTACACAATCGTGGTAAGACGCGCGCACGCGCTTGAAACCGTTTTCTTCGCTGCAAGAGGCCGGCGGCGCGTGCGCAGAATATTTAACAATTGAATCACGATATAACAAAGGATATCTAAAATATGTGTATTTAAGCCTTTATTGATGACTGTCTAGCGCTGAATATTTAGTTAGTACTGTTTGTTATGAAGCCGATGTACATGTACATAGTTATAATATATATAACGGCCTGGATATTGCTTCCTTAGGAAAAAAAATGGCTGGTCGTTTCAGTTATGTCAGGCATTTTTGACTGTTATAACGAAAAGCTCAATTAGATCAATTACAAAATAACTAATATACATTTAGAAAAACCAGTCAACAGTTGTTGTGAGGATTAGTCGTTGCCCGCAACTTTGTATCCTCGTCATTCATTTTCAACATCAATACTCTTTCGGTAGAAAACTGACATCAAATGTTGTTGAATCGAATCGAATCAAATCGATTTTTTTTATATTTAAATGAATGAATGAACATTACACATTCAAGCAAGGAATTCATTTCGTGCTGTTTGTCGGACCCTCGCGCCGCACTTTTGACTAATGATAATAATTATGTTAAATATGAAAAATATCTCTCTCGGAACAGAATCCACGTTACATACAATCAGATATTCTTATAAGTATTTTTTTTCAGCTTCACGCTGTATCTCGCATATAACAGGGTAGGCAGAGAAAATCTTTAGTGTTAAGACATTCCGTTCCCATTAAGTTCTCGTCTTCCGTACGCCACATTCCACGTAATTTTGGAGGCATTGCATGTTGAGTGGCGGAGCTCCATGCGCTTTGCCTCATTACTAGAGAGAGGAAATGAAAATATTTAATTGGACGCACAATTGACACACAAGCTATGACGCTTACAGTCACACACGCCGGCGCTAAGACTAGTCTTTAAATAATGAATAATAACTTTTAACAATGTATATGTTTTCATTGTGCTCAAGCGCAGGTTACTCTAGCGATATCTGCGAATACCGGATATAACAGTATAAAGAATTTTATTGGTGAAATCTTAATAAACTCGGTGGTTATGGCTTCAAATATGGAAAAATGGAAAACGAAACCAGAACCTGTCGTAGTTACTGTCACACGCTCGCGTCCCCGCGGCTGCGCCACGGCTGGTCTCAAGATGTGTAATACATATGTATAATATAGAAGTAAACATATACCCTATAAACTACTACATTTCGTTTTTCGACGACCTTGTGAAATTTTATTAATAATATTAAAACCAAAGTAAATAATTACATTTCTCAAGAACCAAACGTTAATATGCATATATATGTATATGAGAATATGTTGATTTGTCCGTCCTTCCTGCTTAACGAGCGAGGTGACAAGCGAGGCATAACGATAAGTTCTTTGCCCCATGTCTCATGCTCACGCTTAGCTGTGGTATGGGCAGTGGAGCTTTTAATAGTAAAAGCTGACGCCTCTGGAATCTTGGGCTATTGTATTTAAAATGTAATTTCTGCTGATGAAGAATATACATTTTAAATATAAATAAATTAAATAAAAATAAATAAGGTCAATATCCTTATACCCCCTTATATATTCAACGATTTTGTGTAATTCAGCAAATATTAGAGAATTCTCAATTTTTTTGAAAAAATCTAAATCTTGAAAATAACTAAAAAGAAGTTTAATGTTTTTTTCTTGGTATTGAACACCTCGAATAGTCTACTACTTACTATTATAAATAATTATTGATGATTGCTTTATTGTTAAGGTAGAATAAGCAAAAGATATTCTTTCTATATTTAGAAATAAATATACCAATAATTATATTTCTAGTTCTAGTTTTTTCTTATACTAACAAAAAAAAAATGTAGATTTTCTTTCTAAATATAGACAATAGTCTAATACATCGAGGTATATACATAATACATGGAGACTAGAGAAAGGCGGAGTGTGGTTACGAAATGTATCATTATAAACAATGAAATAACAAAAACGAGCCGCCATTGCTTCGCCTATTCTTTTCCACCACACGTTGTTTATATGATAATTACTGGAACAGCCTTATAACTTTCATTTACTTTGATTGAATCGAATATGGAAAAATATGATTTGAGAATAATTAAAGTTATTTAATGATTTTTCAATATAAGATTTTGAAATGTATAAAAATTTAAACGTGGTGGAATTCAGTCTAAGTCTTATTACCAAAGCAAAGAGAGAATGTGGCTATAAATGATTCATTCTCTCGAGTGGGAATCGAACCTACTACTGTCGTGACTGCCGTCAGATGTACGTGCACTTTTATTTCCTAATTTATATATATATATATATATATATATATATATATATATATATATATATATATATATATATATATTAAATTTAACAATGCCTTATTTATAATTCTCCACTATTGTAAGATAATGTGGGCGTTGAGTTCCACCACATAACATTCCATACGTTTAATTCTGGCTCAAAATAGAGAACGGAGGCGTACAAGAGGATGTACTGTTAAGAGAATGTGCAGAATAACTCGTGAAAGTACAAAAGATATTATTTTTGTAACTTACCTCAGCATGAGTCCATGCCGAAAGAGCCTTCGGTGGAGTGTCAGGTGCCACAGCTCCAAGTCTTCCTCTCTTTCTGGCATCTTGTAGAATAGGAACCTTGGAGCTCTTGTCACCCGACGATAGTATCACTTCACGTTCTATCTGTAAAAGATTTGTTATTTATAATAATTATTATTGAATATATGGGTATTTAATATAATATGTAAAAATCCGTAACTGTAAATGGTTTTGGGTTCGAGTTCCATTTGAGGGAATGAAATATTTAATATTTTCATTCCTTTACTCAGGTGTGGAAGCAAAGCGCGGCGTTGAGATCATCCGTCAGTCAACAATTAAAGCTTCCATAATTTGGCGTAAAGTGACGAGCGAAGTGTCTTGACACTAGGTTCCCTCTGCCTGCCTTGCTACATGCGGGATTCACACGTTTTTCCGCATAGCAAGGAATGCAAAGGAACCTAAGCGTTATGACACTCTGTTCTCCACATTACCTACGTATACTTGAGTGGTGAAATGGAAATAATTTTAATAACTATCCTGAGCGAGAATCGAATCCACAACCACCACGTTTCACTCAGATGCTGTCCCATTGCGCAGCCTCGATTATTAAGAAAAGTGAAATATCAATCACAGTTAACGGTTAAATGATGACATTTTGAGCACTTTATTCTTATTATATATGACATTCAAAAGCCAAAGCTTACTAACATAACATTAATTTAGCCGTCACTTTCCTCGTGTTTCATTACTATTGCCGTCATGGTTCATATAAATAAATTACATAATATATTTTTATGGAGATCCAATAAAGTACTTTCACTGGTTTCTCTTAATCTTTTTTATGTGTTATATGAGAATATTATTCAAAATAAAAAGTTACATGCTTCATTTTTTGAACGTCAAATAAAGTTCACTAAAGTTAATGCCTCAGACCTGAGAAGAGCCAGTGCAAAAAACTCAGCAGGGCTCATTTCTTAAGATAAATTTTATAACTTAACTTAATTTAGCTTCACGCTTTATCCCTAGCGGGATAGTCAGAGAGGACGGAGCGCCAAACGCTACGGGATTATATAAATTTTATACAAATACACAATTAAATTATTTGTGACAATGATACTTTAAACCAGACTGGAGCGAGCATTTCATTCCTAAGGCGTGTTATCATTTATAAGATCATTAATATTGAAGTAATTAAGAAAATTGAACGTAAATAAATATTTCACTTCCTTGAGTGGGGATTGAACCCACAGCCGTCGCGTTACAGTCACATTCTTGTGCCTCGACGGCATCTAGCCGACTGGACTCAATGTGACAATATTGGAAACATCGATATATAGGATATTAGCTGTACGTTCACGTTACTTACAATAGTTAGCTATTAATTATAGTATGTCAAATAAATAGTGAAATCATATTATGGGAAATAATATAAAATCATAGATTTACACACTTTCTTAAATGTAATAATTTATATAGTTTTTATTTTTACCAAAAATGAATTGAAATTTAAGAGAAATTTTAATTATAATGTAAGGGAGCGATTACTTTAAACCGAACGTAAATAACTAAATATAAACAAGCCCGTCTATTCTCACGACGCCACTGTCCTCTATAAAATATAAAGAATCTATATAAGAAGTAAGAAAATGCAATAAACTAAAGGTATTTCCATTGGTTCTAAATATAACAGTGTCGTTGAACCTTCGCCGCTCGTCAGCCTCCACATGACATGAGGGTAATTTGCTACTATACTTTAAACTGTTATTATGTATTTTTTTACTTTCACACTGTATCCCGTACATAACAGGCTAGGCAGACCAGACCTGTGTTGAGTAATGGAACTCAAACTCTTTTTGTCAGAGTACCAGAATGCTATGCCGCTATGCCACGACAACCTCAAAATTATATTTTATTATAATGTTTTGCCTAAAAAATATAGAAATAGTTTTACTAGTAAACATATATAAAATACTAGCGACTCAACCATAGCTTTGGTCGCTTGAACTTATAATTACATAGTTTCATTGCAGCTAAATTATAAAAAATCTTCACATAATATTAGTATAATAATCAGCTTTACGCTGTGTCCCGCTCATAGCAGGGTAAGCTCGGGTACCCGGGTACCTCGGTGTTAAGAGACTCCGTTTCAACATTTCCGCTGATTTTTGGAGGCATTGGCGCACTTTTGCCTCTGTACCAGAGCGAAGAAATGAAAATATAAATTTAAACAAATATTTCTTTTCTTCGAGTGAGGATCGAACCCAACACCAGTTCATTTTACATCACAATTTGTACCTTTGCGGCAAGGATGGCCTCAGAATTTAATATAATATAAAACTTACGGGAAACTTAGCAGAGTGTGTATGTAGAGTGGCGGGCGTGGAGGGCGCCGGAGCACCGGGCAGGGCCGCTTCGGGCGCGGGCGGCATCCTGTACGGTGGTACTGTTTCACTCGTGCCTAGAAACATAAGGAATAATTTGATTGCTAAAGGATTAAGCCTCACGCTGTATCTCACCTAGCAGGGAAGGCAGAGGGAATCTAGTGTTAAGATACTCCGTTCTCCACTTAACGTACTTTTCTTGTAACGATCGAGTTAATGATATATATTCACCCCTTCGAGTGGGAATAAAAAGTGAGAGAATGGCGAATGTAAGAATACGGGGAGACACTATGCTGCTGCATGACGACTATATTAAATATAAATTTTAGCATGCCATTAATATAAAATGAAATCTTTACAATTATATATATTATCATAATATGGTGATTGTTTCTTATATTATTTTAAAGCATTACATATGAACAATCAAATATATATAATAATATATTTATTTACCTCTATAAAATAAACATAGTAAGTAAATTTAAAACGAATCTCGAGTGCAAAATCTAAATAAATATATCGAATAAAACTCACGCTGACAAGTAATATTGAAAGCATTTATCAAAACCGGTTCACAACTGATTCAACAGCTCCAAGCAAATAAAGTAACAGACATACATACGCGCAAAACACATAACCCTCCTTTTCGGCTTCAACGCAGTCGGATAAGAAATAAATAAAAAGAAATCATTAAAATTACAGTACTTATTACAATTGAAGGAATAGATACGTGGTACAGTTTATATAACTGTGTGTGGAGAAACGATCGTCACTTACAATGTATGAACATTGTTTCTATAGAATTCTAAATTGTTCATAGAAGACATACGTACGTAAGCTTATTTTTAAGTGTATATTAGTTACAATGTTTGTTACGAACATGCATACATATATTAGTACTAGCTCATACACGCGGATTCGCCTCCCAGCTGACTAAATGGAAGCAGTTAAGTTATATCGCAACAATTATATAGCGTTTCTCGATAAATCAACCGTCTAAACACAAAGAGGATTTTAGATAAATTATTCAGCTTTAAAATCATATATATCAGCTTTATAATTATGCATATATAGTATAGAACATGCCCTCATGTAGGTAGACATTGATTACAGGAGACGAAGCGAAGCGAAGAGACAGAGATTATAGAGATTGGCGCTCCGTTTTCTGGCTACTCCTGTAGGGACAAAACGAAGAACTAAAAACATCGAATATGAGTTTAAAGTGACGAAGTGACGACAACAGTATTGGTTATCATACTCTAGACGTTATGTCAAGTATATTGAGCCATTAAATGTTTGTAGACTTTTCAGTTTCCATAAAAATAAATTAAACAAAAAAAGTTAAACAAGTACCTAATATTTTCACATTTTTCACTTTTTCCAGAACAAGATGATAATATGAGAACTGACCGGTTTATTGTTGTATAAGGTAACGACTAATGAGCTGAATATTGAAGAAAATATGTTAAAACTTCATTATGGACAAAGACTAACTTTCAAATGTATAGTTGCTTGCTTTCATAGTATGTATAGTGAATTTTACTTGGATATTTAGTATTAAGATGGATAGTTTCTCACTACCTATGAAATTTTCGAGACACTGCGTGTTGATAAACGGATCTTAATGCCCCCGCTTTGCCTTTTTACAAATGTTATCTTAGCATAATTTTTTTTTCTACAGAATAAAATGTCGAGAAGAACTGGGAGTTACGATCCACGTGTTGATTGCTCTCTACAGAGATATCTCTTAAATATTAGGAAAGAATAAACTACTATTCTGTTAAAAATATTTTTACAATTAAATTATACGTACGTGTAAAAACTTTATATTTACTTGAATTAGATTAACCACGATTTCTAATCTCGAAGTAATCTCGTTCAGACAGTTAGCATCTTAGTAGTTAAGTATTGCAAGGTTGGAACTGGCACAGTAAATTATAGTCATTTCCTTGAAATAAACATTTTATTTGAACATTTTGCGGATGTTTAACTGAATAATTAAAGGAGATCGTAAATGTAACTGATAGCTGTCTGTACATTGTATATATGTGAAAATCTGTTTTTGGGGGCATTTATCAAAATAATAGGAAATTTAAGATTTGAAACTTAAATCTGTTTGTCTGTGCGTTTGTGCACAGTATTCATAACAAATATCGACTTAAATGTAATTTTTACTAATATATTATATATGTTTTGTTATTGTATGTTTTATTAAAATCCGTAATTAAATAAAATTATATCAATTGATTTAAAAGGAAAAGAAAAAGAAAAGGAAATATAATCGTAAAGAAATATTTGACTTCCTCGAGTGGAAATTGAACCCACAACCGCCGCGTTTACGCGCGACACCCTTGTGCGAGTGCACCACTTCTGCATCAATTTATAGTATAAAATTAATAATGATTAATAATTTAAATTCTAAAACAAAATTAAGAATTATACTTGAGCTAAGTTATGTCAAACGTCAAATCTTTGATAGATTACTAATAGCTACGAAAGAAATCGTAATTATATCGAATTTATCAAATATCTATCTCACTCTCCCACACAGACGGAGTCGTAGATATAGCTTAGCTATGGATAATACTTTGCAACTTAATCACATTAAAATTTACAGTTCGACGATGACGGTTTTAATGATTTAGCAATTTTCTCGAAAGTCAGTTGTGTCCATACTTAGCTCGTAGTGTTGACATCGGCCAGTTTCAAGATATCACATCCTTTAAATTTCACCAATATCATGACATATAAGTCTATGATAATTTATAATTTAACTATGAAATAATTACAGTAACCTTGAAAGAAACACGTATAGAAAGCTTCACGCTATGTACATATGTGTAGCCACAAGGAACCCGGGAACCTAGTATCAAGACACTCCCTTCTCATTGAGACACTACCATTCGCCACTTGCCCCTGCGCCACAATTGGCTTATGGAAAAAATACAGAATATATTATTTTAAATTATTTTTATATCTTGAATTGGTTAGAGGTATATAACCAAAAGTATAGTGAGTTGCATCCAAACAATTCAGGTTATGTAGTGTAGCCTATAGGATATATCCTACCTACATAAATTGACTAGTCATTCTAAAACACAAATATATTTCCAACTCGAATAAGTAGTTCATGAGATAAGCACGTTTAACCAAACAAACAATATTAGTATAAACGTAGTCTACAAAAACTCGGTCGAACCCCATTTTATAATACAATAAAGTGTCTAACGGTGTCGCAATCTTCTCGCCACTCACCATCATATAAAGGAAGTGCATTTACCACTCGCCTTTTATTATTGGAAGTGGTAGCATACGAAGTAAGGTTAAGCAATTTTAATGCAAGTCTGTAAATGGATGATTGATTATATATGAAGTTACCAAGTAATTAACTTATACCTGTAAATTGTATGTATATGACTAGGACTACACTTCGCCATGATGGGCTCACGCAAGGGATGCAAGAAGAAAAACATGAACATAGAATTTATATGTATGTCATGTAACGGTCTATCTGTCAGATACCTAGAAAACATGAAACGCGTCCCATATGAATATAGAGACTGTGTTTTAAATATAAACTACTCTAGCCTGTAAGGAGGCACTAGTCTTGGGAACGAAGAAGTGGTTACACCCGTTTCGAGTGTTGGTGCAATTCAAACGTCTTTAGCAAGAAATGTATATTACAAATGATAATCTAAGTAGAGACACCGTCTCTACATGTGTAATGATGTCTACTTAAACAATAGGGTGGGTAAAGGGATAGTATTAAAACAGTCTGGTTCTCAAATATTCGAGACATTGCATGACAAGTGCCCACGTTTAGATATATGAATATTTATTAAATACATCGATGAACATTGATTCTGTGATATCGATGTAGTCTTTTTTTCAGTTTCACAAGTTTTCCTGACATAACAGGGAGGCAGAGAAAACTTGGAAACCTAGTTGGTTCTCAACCTATCGCCGAATTTTAAAGTCATTCTTGACTGGCGGAACTCAACGCCGCTCTTTATCTTGTTACTAGAACGGCGAAATACAAAAATTTAAAATATTTCATTGCCTCAAGCGCCCTTCGCGCCATGACTGGCCTCTTTTGATAAATTATCCAAATTGAATAGAATTCTAAAACGATGCTAATCTACAATAAAATATATATGATGATAACATAAGTTTAATTAGGTGATACGTAGCGGTGTACGATTCGGCGAGTCAGCTGAGGGACCGGTCCGCAACGGTACTATTTGTATTGACCACTCGACTCTAACTGAACTTTACCAAAGTACGACTTTTTGTTTTATAATAGTCGCAGAGTGTGTCCTCTTTTGGCTGAAATATAATGAAATATAAAAGCAATGTAAAATCTTCAGAACTAAATTCAAATTAGTGTAACATATAATATATTCACAGTTAATATAATTAACATAGGTTATTATAAAATAAAGTAGATTGACATAGTAATAAAATTAAAAGTTATATATATATATAAATAATTTATAAATTATAAGCAAATAATGTAAGATATAAGATATTAAATATCTCTGATTGCTTCTCAATATAAAAAGAATACCAACATATATAAATATATTTTGGGTTGCATTTGTCTATCAGTCATTAATCAGTTAAGCATGAGGACTCTCCGGAGGGCCTGCATGAAGAGGTTGATGACAGTGGAGCGAGGCGAAAGAGGTATGTAGAAACCGTAGTATTTGGCACTCCGTTCTCTCTGACTACCCCGCTAGGGATAAAGCGTGAAGCTAAGTTAACTTAAAGTTTTTGCCTACTCTATAATATGTACATACATTATTTATATATCATCTCGTTATTACATAAGACATAATATATACTAAATATGATAATTTATACAACATATTCGTAATAGATCAGACATCTAGATCGTTTGTAGATAAGTGTTAAACGAAAGTTCTTATATGTTATGTAATAATTTATTGTTACGATATTCGATATGATATAAGTTACTAAGTAGAGCCAGTAGTAGGTTCGTATTGGGCTGACATAAGAGATAAATATAGATGAGATAAATACGTATATTTAGAATTGTACATATTAGACCATGTAATTTAAATATTTTATTTTAAAATTAACCAATTATCTAAATTATTTTAAAATAATCGGATGTTGATACTGTAGTTTTGGTTAGAGCACCATGTAATTGTAACGCACCGTTATCACACTGTAAATATAAGTTAAAAAAGCTCACTCATTCATGTGTTGCGCGTTGAAGTCTTTTGTTCCACTCGTTTGTTATTTTACTTAAGTTCCAACATTTAATATTTTGAAGTATTATAGTTCGCTTAATATATTTTAGATGAATAATTAGTTATTATATTGATATTTTAAATGTTATATTAAAAAAACAACTCAGTTAAATAATAAATTTTCATACAACTGAAGACTTTAAGAATCTCCATTCTTCACTCTACTTATCTAAATCTATCTCTTCAAATTTCTTTGTGCATAAGCTCTATATAAAAACCATTAAATTTTGGCTATCGGTGTTACAAAATAATTCCAGCACACACTCGAAGCGGCCCACGACAGGTACACGTTCAAGAGCTGCGAAAGTATTTCCGTTGCATTGAAACTAGTAATTAGCAACATCCATTCAAAATGGTACCATAACAGAATGATATAACATTAATTTTTCTTTATCATCTACAGGCATGTCAGTCTGTCCCTTGTGTTACATAAAAAGGAAATCTAGGCCTTACGTAATTTCTTAATAAAGTTCAATTTCTATTGTGTTTCTTATTCAGACGTCAAATAAAGTTTGCCAAATAAATATTACCTCTACTATAATGATTTAAAGTTCACAATTGTTTGAAAATCATAATAGCTTACGGCACCCGTTGACCGACAGATGCTTTGGGCTTTTTTGTTAGTCATTTCAAAGGCATCTGTTTTGAAGCTATAGCATTAATACGATATAAAAGTATAATATAAGAATAATAGGAGGAAAGCTGATTTTTGAAATTTATCATTTCTGCAAACAGAAAACACCTTTGCAAATTTATAAATATATCCGAAGACTATTTTGAGAAGTCATCCATCACACTAAAATACATTTGTTCAAAGAATTCCAACACCAAATCGCATCTTGAATAATAAAAAACATAATATATTATAATTTTTCGACTAAAAGTTTCATTTTGAACGTAAACTTCTGCTTTTCATTGCTCTACTGTGTAAAGAATGCGTCGAGTGTCCACACTTCACCGGGAGGCGACAAGTCATCGTGACGTGATTTCACTTACAATATTCTATTTACTCGGCGAGACAGGCGTATTATATTATATGTATATATATAGATAGTACGTGTGATGGTCGCGCTTCACTGAATTTACTTTTGCATATTTCTCTTAGAATATGATGTGGACGTACTTTACACTGATAGACTTGGAATTTTTAATATAAGTTAAGTAATATGTGAAACCAACACATACGACTGTTACTGACTGCGACTGTAAGCAGAAAATTAGTAATATCATTATCATATTTTTGTAGTTATTTAAAAATTAATCCCTAGTAGTAGTAGTCCCTCCCTTAGTAGACACAGGTATCCTTTGTATTAAGACACTCCGTTCCCCACTTTCTGCTGAATTCTGGAGGCATTGCTTGTTGAATGGCAGAACTCAATGCCGCGCTTTGAGCCTCGATACCAGAGCGAAGAAAAATGGAAATATAAACGTAAAGAAATATTTCACTTCCGCGAGTGGGAATCGAACCCACAACCGTCGCGTTTACGGGTGGCACCCTTGTGCCACTGCGCCACGACGGCCGTAAATTGATTTAATTTTAAATTTCTTTTCTATGTGATGTTAATATCAAATACTTTGAATATGAATTTGCGTTATTAGCTTGTGATGCCTATTGTCTATAGTACTCGTAATTCTAATTATTTATAATAAAAGAGAGCTTTTTGTTGTTTTAAATATTATTTATTTAGGATTTGTACAGAGAATATATTAATAATTTAATAAATCAAAAATAATATGTTATCAAATAAAATTTCTGATTAATGTAACATCTCTAATACGATTAGTCAAACGTTTGGATGAAAGATTAATTTAATGGACCTTCTCTACAAAAGAATTGGACTGGTTTTCTCAATTCGATACACGGTGACACAAAGTGTTCAGCTATAAACTTACATCGGTCGTAAATTAAGCTCGAGATAACTTTGTATTTATAAATCATTATTATGTATATTTTTGCTTACTTGTATAAATATTTATTATTACTAAGGTAGACTATACACTATCGTACACCAAAATTGAAAATATTTCTCACAGAAAGCAGCAAAGAAATAAATATATTACCGATTAAAATGTCGAAATAAAAACCAATTCACGTTATTCAGAACAACATAATATTTATTTAAAAATATATTATATATCTTTAAAATTTTTTATATTTTCAAGTTTGAATCTCGCCACGATTGGATATAAATAGTTGCTTAAAATATACAAAAATTCAATTTTAAATTCATTTAAGTTATCGTTTTCAAGCAAAAGACGTATAACTCATGAATTACTGTCAGATATTGTCAGGTCTGGTGGTACTAATTTTATGGGCAAACTCTAATAATTTAATAAATACCGCATAGGTTCTCTTTACATCTGATATGATTTTATCTGTATTAATGGCATGTATTATGTGTTTATGGCACGCAGGCACAAAATGTTAGTGATTGATGTATAATTTTGTATAATATTTTGAAATATTTAGAAAGAAATACTTTAAATGGTAAAACTGCACACCACATTGTTTTAACATATAACCAAGACTTATACGTACAAATATTTCTTCTACTTAAATTCAAACCTACTACCAGCGACAAAATATTTTTTTTGTTAATAATTTGGCTTCGAATCAGCTTATAGTTTATGCATAGATCGTCTGAGTCCAGCCTAATTGACTATTTTAAAATATATACTTCTTTATGACTTTTGACCAGTCACGATTAGCTTTTGACACTCAAACTTTCAACTAAGCGGGTGATATATATTATAAGACAACTTGAAAGAAAATAAATAAAGTAATCACAAATAAATTTTTTCATTAGTCACAAGTTTGACTAATATTCATAAAAATTGTAAAAAGTGAGTATCTATTATATGGACTGGTTTTAATAAAAAAAATAGCTAAAAACATATAGGTAGGTACTTATATTATCTGTAACGCTCTAAGTCGAATAAAATATTTAAAAAACTACAAAATCATTCATTCATTTAATAAAAGCTCGACACTCATATATTTTACTTAATTTTGAAATATGATCGTAAATGTTTAGTTTACTGCAAAATCTTATAATTTATGCCATTCAAATCTACGCAATTCAACACATTTATTTTATTTTTATTATAAGATTCATATGTTTTTTATAAATAATACAAATTATTGATGTTTTATAGAGAATACTGTATAATGAAAGTTAGCAAGAATTTTATATCTATGTCCGACATACATACGTATCTTGCGATTTAAAAAAAACACTGAGCCATCAACAATTTCATTAATTCATATAATCTAAGTGTTATATTTTTTCTATAAACACGACGGTTGTGGGTTCAATTTCCACTCAGAGCAATAAACTATTTCCGTTTTTCTGCTTTGGTATTGAAACAAAGCGTGGCATTGAGTTCCGCCAATCTATATATTATTGTCTTGAAAATTAAATGGTGATTGGGAAGCATAATGTCTTAACATGTTTCATCTGCCTTTTCTGCTATGTGCGGGATACAGCGTGAAGCTAATAATAAAATCAAAATATATATTGTATATTTCCTAAAGCATTTAATATATCGTTTTTGAAGTAACCCAAATTTACCACAATAACTTGTGCTCTTAAGGCAAGAATATGTTATTGATATAATACCAACAAAAGCTTCTTACGAAGCTTAAAGAGCTATAAAAACGAGTAAAGATATATGTGTTCGTTTAAAATTTGTACCATAATAATAAAGTCGCTTTAATGTAATAGTTATATGTCGTTTATTGGTAAACGATGTTCTAAGCTCTCTTCAAACTTTCTTGGGAATAAAATATATACATATATTTTTGTTTAAAGAGTACATTCTGCATTTCTGCTCTGAATTCAATGAGGGGGGATCGCAAGTGTGACGATATGTTTCTATTTATTATATATGTATGTGTAGTTATATATGTAGTTGTATCGTAGCGTTGATATATGACATTTTATTCCTCATTTTCTAAATAGCTTCACAAAGTTTTGAGATACTTCGAGTTACCAGCTGGTAGAACTCAAAAAGTTAGGAAAAACTAATTAATTCTCCGAGTGGGATTCGAACTTATAACAATCGTATTTATACTTAGACCTGTGCTGTGCCCCTGCGCAACTACGAAAATAATCTTTGTTTCCAAAATTTTATCACTATGTAATATGAAAATGGATCTTAGAATCATAAATGTTAATTAAATTCAGGCCGTCGTAGTTCAGGGGCAGAGGGGAGTAACTGCTAACACGACAGTTGTGGGTTCGATTCCTATTTGAAGCCATAAAATATTTAATATTTTCATTTCTTCGCTTCTTCAAAACGCTGCGTATATGTAGAACTCCACAACTCCACATCCTCATGGGGAACGGAAGTGGCCTGATGAAAGTGACTTAACATTGGATTACCAGATTCCCTCTATCTACTCTGCTATGTGTGGGTCACAGCGAGGATTATAACTCGCATATATATGCGCCTACGCCATATATATATTGGGGAAAATATATTTTTCTATGGTTCTACTAAAAGACCTGGAAGTAGCGGAATTTTAAGTATTGAGAGAAAATCCTTTCAAGTCACGACACACGCTAATGGTCAATGGATTTGATATTTCTTAGAGTTTACTCAATTTTTAATATAATAATTAAAATAGCATTTATTTCTTTACAATAAAGCTGCTTTTTGAATAAAAACTTTGACAGCTTTTAAACAGACAGGTGTATAAATACTTATAAGTTAAATAAGTAATATAAAACCGTTGAAAGGACATATATAGTTAAATTTCACTATTTATTATGTTTGACGAATTATTTTACATATTAAAAAAATGTAAATGACTCATTCTTATTCATACCCATACATATATTACATAACTATGTGTTAAATAATAAAAAAAAATTAAACTTCTATCAAAATCTTACCTGCAAACAAGTATTATTTTAGGTTATTTTATCACTTGTGATACAGCATATTGGTCAACTACTATAATATATCAGACAATTTGATTAAACACAAAAATATAAATAATCTATCAAAATCGTTATTCAATACATTAATAGAAAACACACAAAAATCTCAATTTAACACAAAAATACACAATCAGACACAAAAAAACACACACACAAACTTTAAAAAATATAATAAACGTTAAAGACATTCACCTCTGTCAGACGCGAGGTGCGCACTGGTCGGGCGGTTAGAACTCGTTCCGTAGAAAAAACCACCAGCATTCAACGTACTGACCCTACGCCTGTTTACCTCGCTTTCTTGCAACTTCTCAGGTACTAATTGGGTATCTCGATTAGTTATAGGCTTCCCGTATATGGAACCCTTCTGGGTGCTCCCTATGACCCTGGGCTCAGACTGATTGGCGAAGGCATTGACTTTTAAAATTTCGTTCGCCTGAATAAGTAGTTTTCTTTGAATCACTTCTATTTCTTCTTTGGACGCTCTGGAGTTTTGTGATAGCTGAGCTATGAGATCGTTTACGTTGAAATTCATTTTGGTTTCTGGGATTTCGTTGTTGTTTTCCTTCTCCAATTTCATATCTTCAGGTGGCGTGATCACGATAGCTGGTAATTTAATCTCTTTAGGTTTGCCGCGCTTCACTTTTCTTACAGTTCTGGCCATTACATTGTTACAAAAGAAAGAAAAATCACTAGCATTTTCAATTTTATTTGTTTAGAGAACTAGATTGAATTGATTTTATTGTGATTAAAATCCGTCTGTAGTTTCCGTTTTATTGAGACTTTAAAATTTAACATTTTATTTATAAATTTTATTGCGTTTTTAGTAGTTCTGTAGAATTTTTAATTAAGATTAATTGTATTATTCTAAGAAAAGGCTAGAGTTGATCGTTTGAGATACAGGTGCAAAAAAAACTATTTAAATTCTTTTAGAAAAAGTAAATCTGTTTTAAAAGGTTAAGTGGTTTCAAATCATTGTAACTAGCTACGAACACGCACTTTTTAGCGATCCGCTGTGATATGGTCATTGATATTTATGTAAATTAAATTGAATTGTATTCATCTTTTTATTTAATAAATAGACGGAAAGTGGAGAAGAGTGACATAAAGGTCTCTACGACTATGTACACTAGGTATGTGAAAATATACATTTATCAGGAAATAATCAAAAGTACATTATTTTTCTTTAAACTAAAAAAAGGATGTTTTTATATTTTATATAAATATATCTGTCGCCGGCTTATCGTAATTATGGAGCCGGTCTCATGTTTTCGATATTTCAAATTTTAATTTAAAACATTATCCTTATCATATTATCAATATTATAAAAGGGAATGTAAATGCTTGTTACGCTTCACGACAAAACTACTTAACCGATAATCATGAAACTTTGTACGTATATTTTTAGAGATATTAAAAAAAAGATCATAGGATATTATTTATTTAAAAAAAAATATTTCAAGAAAACAATTGTCTTTTGAATTTAACATAACAATAAGTTTAAGAGAGCAAAGCCTAGTTTTGAGTCTTTAGTAATATTATATTTTACAGTTATTTATTTATTTTAACTTTTTTCAAACGTGAAAATCATGATAAAATTCGTATAGTAATTACATATGAGGCGTACGTAAACTAATTCAAAATAAGCGCGCCTGGGGATTTTATTTATAACCTGTAGAGACTATTATCAATGATTATGAAATTGGCGCACACGTTGAAATATTGTCGTATAAATAAATCAACCATAATTGGTCTGACAATACGTATTGTAAATGTATTTCCATTGTTCTATATGAGAACTGAAAGTTATAAAAAAAGGCTAAGACAATTTTTTTACCTGCACGCTGTACTCCGTACATAGTAGAGTAGGCAGAGAGAATATGAAAACCTAGTGTTAGGACACTACTTTCCCATTAAGGAACATTCTACGGAATTCGAGAACTTGTCTGTTAAGTAACGGTAAAAAGTGAAAATAAAAAAAAAATTGTTTGTTATTATAGTGTCTTAAAGGAACCTCAAAGTAAACTACTACGAGTATTTAATAATACAGTAATAATCATTATATGTCTATTCATACTAACATAGTAACAGTATAATATTACAGAGACAAATTAAAGCGTTTATCTTTTACATCTCATTTAGAGATAACTTAAAAGATTATACTTGTTAATCTTTGATTTCGTTGAATTTAATTTAATATTTATTTTTTTACAAATGGTAAATGTTAATGTGGAGTCATGATGCGATGCGACGGTTGTGGGTTCGATTTCGACTCAGATTTTATTTCCACGTTCAGTTCCGTGACTAAACCCGCATTGTCTCAAAAATTGGTCACTGCGTAGTGTCTAAGTGCGATACAGCACTACATGTAATTAGTATTTGATATGAGTAAAGATTTTAAGCTCTCTCATTGAAAATAATGAAAACATATTTTGTCTCTCATTTGCAATCTATTTTTAAAGGCACTTAATTTTAAGCGGAATCGAAAAATACACTTTTAATATATATATATAAGATGTATTTAATGTACTTATTATATTTCAGAAAAACAACTCTTTCTAATTCAGCTGCATACTTTGTCCCGTAAAAGTCAATACGCATTTAGGCGGAAAGTGGGAAACGGAAAAGTCTTAGTGTTTTTTGACAATTTTAAAGTGTTATTCCACGCTACACGCACGTTAGAAGAGAAAAAGGCTTTTTAGGAAACATTTAAAGTTTGAACATAGCGGGATTAAAACGTCGAAATCGTAGTTTGTCTGGCCACCCTGCTGAGTTTTTTTTTTTTTTTTTTTTTTTTTATTTTTTTTATGGAAAAGGACAAGGCAAACGAGCGCACGGGTCACCTGATGGTAAGTGATCACCGCCGCCCACGACCTTTGCGTTGCCGGCCTTTAAGGAGGAGAACGGTATATATAACGTGAAACTCAAAAAAGGAAGAAATATTATATTAAAAACGTCAAGTATAATATATTTTTCATTAAATTTCAATGACAATTTTAATATTAAAACAAGAATTGTTCAAAAGGATTTTCAACATGACGTAACATTATTTTTTACGAAGGCGTGGTGGCATATCAACCTACAAGTACTGCAATATTTGAACATTTCCAACGCTACTTTATGTCGAGTTTATGACTCTACAAATATGGTAGAGCTGTAAAACCAAGATTTTGGTCAGTTTTAAAACAAAACTATATTTTTGATTGAACAGCGTCTGGCCGTAAACATGACGGTTGTAGGTTCGATTCTTATTTATGGAATGTTTTTTTTTTCATTTGCTCCATTTGGTAACAATACAACGCACGGCGTTGAGTTAGCCACTTAATACGCAATGTCTCGAAAATAGGGCCGTACGTGAGGATGTAAATGTCTTAACTTAACTAAGGCCTTCTTCAGAGTAGACTTACCTACTTAATATATATATTTCTAATAATTGTTAATATTATAAAACATTAACCATTATGAATTACGATCAATTACAAATTATGAACAACTTATCACGTTTACAGTCACTCGGCCTGGCTCGGCGGTTCAACACATTAAAAGTGAAACTAAAATTTCAAAAGCAAAACAGTTTTTGCCATATTAAATAAAATAATTCCATAAATAGAAACTACATTGTTAAGATATTCCAAGTTACAAGATTGTGGCGAACGTATTTTAATTTCACTTAAATAACTGAAATACCATAAAGTGATGAATTGCGGCAATTAAGATCAAGTTATTTATGAGCTTCTTTAGTGTAAATAGTTTTCTTTACCGTTTAATTTAATTATACCCTCATATGTAGATATATCAATATTTGTTTTCAGGGGCGCTTCAGATTCTAATGGAAGCTAAAAAAAATAATGTAATATCTACGCGTGTTTTTATAAAATCCCTTCTTTTTTAACTTCACGCTGTATCCCGAATAAACCTAGTATTCAAACACTTCGTTAACCCCGCACTGTTCAATTTTGAAAACATTGCGTATTAACGGAAAAGCACAACACAATTTTTATTATTTCAAGAGCAAGGAAATTCATACAGTCCATTCCCCCGACTGAAAATTGAACCCACAACCGTCGCGTTCATCACTACACTACAACAGCGTTAATCATCAGTAATATTTTACAGAACACGGTACATTCACCATTGTTTCGCTGTCTAATTAAATCCCTACTTATCTATTCAGAACATTTTGTTTTTAGTCAGTCGTCTGTAGATCCGTTTCTTATGCGAGTACGTATATTTGGGGTCATTGCTTCAGCTTTCGACACCTATTATACAATAGAGGTGAAATCAATTAGTTCAACATTTTTGGTTATATTGTAAGAATTTAAGCTTAATGTGTTGTTTTTTAATTATAAATAATTTGTACATATATAAAATAAATTTACATATGAATAGAAAAGGCAGCCTCACTTTTTTTTTCTATCTAGTGTTAAGACACTCTGTACCCCGCTTTCAGACGAATTTTCGAAACATTGCGTTGAGTTGGGAATATTTGGAGTGGATATCGAATACATGACCCTCGTCTCAGTCGATATTCGTCGATATTTTTCAATTAATTTCAATAAATTACAGCAATTGCAGTAAAATAAAAGTTGAAAATCCCAAAAAAAAAACTGAAACACAACCCACAATTCACACAGTAAGGAATAATAAAAATTGCTTGTACGTTAACCAAATTATAGAAGCGATCTTATTTGGATTCAGCACGCGAACTAAACGTTACAGATTTAACGGGCGCTCTCAAATGTAAATTTGTTGTGTACCGGGTTGAAAAACACAGTAAGATATATATAATTATTGCAATTGGAACTGGTCAAAGACAAATGTATGCACATAATGATAATAAGATAGGAGAAATATATCAATAGATTGCTGCAAGTCTTTAGATCGATCTCTAGTCTGCATGCCAATAACCAAACCTAGCGTCAATTTTTGTTTATTTTATAGCTTCACACTGTGTCCCGTAACTCAACAGGGAAGCAGAGGGAGAGAGTGTTAAGACACTCTACGTCCATTTAAATACTCCCGTATCTCATTTTGCGCCGATTTCAGCAGCCACCTCGATTGGCCATCGTTCAGCCGGGCATTTATTTTTTTAGAATTTATCATAATACTGGCAAAAACTCTAAAAACAATATTAAACTTTACATTATATATATTTTTTTATCTGTTTAATTTAATTATGTACTTATAAATACTTTTGTCATCGTCTTCTAACCTAATAAGGCCCACAATTTTATACAAGTATAAAGAATTTCTCTCAGTTACACAAGACATACAGTTCATATGAATATATACATTTTATTACAATAATATTAGCTCACTATTTTTATGTAAATGGAATAATTTCTTCATTAAATGTTATAATTACATTTATATAACTGTATTTAATATTAATGACGTTTTGTCATAGTTGATGCGTACTACATAAATTAGACTATTTTTATCGTTCTTTTTAGGAATAATATATAATAAGCCAATATTACTGATTGTAGGCTTAAACACTTTTTTAAATTTAAAATTTATAACTAACAAAAAAATATAATAGTAACTTAAAGTTAAGATTTGAGGAAAATCGTGGTTCAGAAGCAAAAGCGTGGTGCTATAAATGTGATAAGTTGTGGGATCGATTCCCACTTGACGGAAAGAAATATTTAATATTTTCGCCCTAAAAACGAAGCAAAAGCGCGGCGTCAACTTAAGAAAAGCTAGTAGTTTTCCTTTTCATAGGATGGACAGGTGAAACCTGGTACTAATATACTGTCTAGACTTCTGAGTATCTTAGTAGTCGATGATAAGATCGTCTCCTGAGTAATGATCGAACTTACAACCATCAAGCTTACAGTTAGAAGTTATTCAATTGTGGTGGTGGTGGTGGCGGGACATCGAGCCTCGCACAAATCTTAGCTGATATTTTTTTTCAGTTTATTTAAAAAACGAATCTAAGTCTTCAATCAAAATTTCCAATTCTTATTTGTGAAGATCCATATTACATATCAGTCCAATATTTAAAAATACCAAATCTTTCTGTATGGATCTTTCAGTATAATATCCATACTCATATGAAATAATATTACGTGCTCAAGAGATTTATCGAGAGAACTTCCTGCAGCTGTAGCATATAATACATAATTTCTTGTAATTAATAATAATGATTTATGGAAGATACTTTCATTGTTTCTTAGCTTCACGCTTTATCCTGCATATAGTGAGGTGGGCAGAGGGAACCCAGTGTTTAAACACTCCGTTACACACCGCCGGCCACGGCTATATTTGCTATTTAAATTTAAACGAACTACCATAGCGTGTACACACGCCAAGATTGCGATGATATGTATGATGTAATAAGCATTATAAAAGAGTAATTTTGTAATATTTAGGTAATTAAGTATTTAGGTTTTGTAATTCACTTTCGTTCAGTAGTAATATAGAATTATTAGAGATTTTAGTTATTTTGTAATAGATTATTCTGTGTTAGTAATGTAATGGTTTTATGTTTAGTCCCAATTTGAGTAATAATTTTTTTCATTTCAACACTGTGGCATTACACAAAGGCGTGGCATTGTATTCCGCCATTCAACAAACAGTGCCTTGAATTAAGGCGGAAAGCGGAGGGAGGAGAGTCCTCATTAGTTTCTCTACCATTCTACGCGGGAAAATGCGTGAAGTTGTTATTAAATAGTTCATTATTATAGTTTTAATAGTTTATTTATTTCATTTGTTATAGTTAATTCTTATTTAAATTAAATATGCTTGCAATGGTCTTACGTTAATTAGATTATAATTGCTTTTAAAACAAAAAAATCTTTACCAATTCTATCTTGACCTACTCGTAGCTTCCTTATGCTAATAGTAAATTTTAAATGCCTCTAAAACGGAAACTGAACAGATGTAGGTAATATAGTAAAGTTATAACAAATATTCTAAATGTTGAACAATACACCGTTCTAACTGCACATTGTGAACACATGTGTGACTTAGAGCTCACTTTTTTATATTGACTTAAGTTCGCTTAAACTTTGAGACGAGATTTTAGATTTATTTTTTAAATATATTTTTGGATATTTCGTGTTTTAAATTGAAATTTTTGAATTATCTATTTACTTTAATAATAATTTTGTTTCTGTTATTCAATTTTGAAAAAAAAAATATTGGAACACACACTTTAACAATTATCACTTTTCAGCACATTTTTTTTAACTTTTCACCAATAATAAGTATATTTCTCACATATGTACATAGATACATAGATATTCTATTATTCAAAAGGAACAGTAGAGCACATCGAGGCTCAAGCGCACAAATTACACTGAATGATTTACTAAGATTCGTACCGCAAGAGTGACGCAGAGCTGAGAAAAAAACAGACTTGGCTCGAATAAACAATTGTTTGAAAGCTCCCGAAGCCCCAGTTTGGTAGGTTTTTGCTTTATCGTTCGTTGGAAAAGTTAATTATGATGTACGAAATTAATTGGGCTTTTTATTTTGTCATGTAGATGTGTAATGGCTCTCTTTGCAACTGCCATCTTGTAATTTACAGTTGTTAAGACATTTTTTATATGTGTATATCATTTAAACGGTTGAATTTTGTGTATGTGGAAGGTCTGTGTGTCTGTCTGTACAAGGCTGTATTGTATCTGCTTACTTAATTTCAATAACGCTGATTTTTTTTTATTAAAATCATATATTTTTTATAATTTACAAAACGAATTGTTTTGTAAATTATAAAAAAGTTAGCATTTAGCAATTAAGTTATCTTTCTCGGTCACACTTGACCGTGATATTAATAAAAGGAAAAGTGTGAGAATGAAAATTTAATCTTTTTATTTGTATTTTATTTTTTATCTCTATTTTTATCATAAAGTTTTTATTATAATTATGTGATGTGAAATTGCAGTTATCTTAAAGGGAAAAATATTAATTGTTTTATTTAAACAATTTAAATTTACAACAATTTAAATCGAATACTACCTTGACTTCGTTAAGTTATCTCGACCTTATTTATATATATTTATTTATATCCATTTATGCTTTACAATTTTTCACTTTTTCAAAGTTTTGTACTGTCTAAACAGTTTCGTATTCTATGTATGTGGTGCACTACTGTCTGTTACACGTGGTTGGTCTCCATAAGTACTTCGAGCTTCGCTGACCAGGAGTGAGGATAGTGACTCCGTTTTATAACTTTATATTATATATATAATACATAATAATGCAGTTGCTACGTGGGAAGAGATTTATATAGTTGCTAAATAAATGTGAGACTTTATGGTGAAGGAAACTGAAAGTGACAAGAAGTTAGATTTCGCTGATAATTTAAAGGGATTTTTAAGTTTACTCTTAAATATTAATCTGGTATTTTTGGTTTATGTTTAAGCATATTTATTTTATATTTATTAGTTTTGTTAGTTTATCGTTAAAATGTGAATAATCGATATATCGTTTATTTTATTGATGCAGTAAAAATATATAAGTAAGGTTAAGTGGGCGTACAAAAATATGGTTTCAATATGTCCGAGTACGAGTAATATATAACGTATGTAAAGAATTAGTTTACTCCAAATACTTTATAAGGCTTTGGAGACTCGTTTAGATTTTTTTAAAACATAAACTAACGTATTAAAAACATATTATTTGTATACATTAAAAGAGTATTTTTAATATATAAAAATCATGACTACCCCGCTAGGGATAAAGCGTTAAGTTAAGTAATTTTAATAGACACTATATATATGTGGAGACCGTCATGGTGCAATGGTGGTGGTGGTGGTGGCATATGAATAATGAAGCTACGGTTGTCGATTCGTTTTCTCTTAATTTTTTTTTTTTATTTTTTTTTCAGCTCACGTCACGAAGTCGTAAATCAATTTCAGCTCACTCTGACTAGGACATGGGTCAAATGGAGTTCGCAAGATATCACATACACAAACACACTTACTAACGGAGAGTCCAATACAAACTTACAAACACTGTACGGGCACATAATTATTAATTTTCATTTATGTAACACGATTCGACCACGACATGATAATGTGATTATGAAAAAGTCGTGCAATCTTCAAATATAAAAAGTTTTCTTCATACATCGTGATACAGTTCTTGTTGATGCAAAATTGTATGGAAATTCTTGTTAGGGTGGCCGTGAGAATGCGTTACTACACTTATGATATAGGTTTTCTTTTGCTTCACGCTGTATCCCGCATGCAGCAGGATAGGCAAAAGAAACTTGGGAACCTAGTGTTAAATCTTCCCATTACCTCGTGAAATTAATAAAAAAAAACAAATAGCACACTAATAGCTAAAGTATTGACAGTATTTTTTTCTTTTTCTAATTCAAAATGACTACTTTACTTTTATAAATAACAACTAGTACATGAAAATTTATATTATATTGACATATAATTATATTGACAGTTTATGTATTTAATTTAAATGCTTATTTTTTATCACAAACTCGTACTAAAATATCGTATATAATAGAGAATAAGGAAACATCTTAGTAATAAAAAACTATGTAAGCTTATAAAAAATAATTACAACATATTATGAAAATATTATATTGATAATGTAGACTAGTCGTGTCTTAACTGGGAACCTGAACGGAACCTAGCGTTCCTACCTTGCTATATATAACGTGAAGCTATAATGAAAATAACTTGTACTAATCATATTTTATTTTAATATACTATTTATATTTCTCTCTTTAAGCCACAAAAAATGCCAATTGTTGTTTTGAATTATCAAAATGATGGCCACTCTAGTAAAGAGGCGCGCTACGCGTCACGAAGCGTAACCTGGCGTAACTGTTGTGTAAAGTGACCTTTATGCGATTATCACCTCTATTTATGTACATCACTAATTCATAATGAATAAAATCCTATACAGAAATAATTTTATAAAATCTATTTTTAATAAGAATTTATTTCTTGAGGTTCCATTTCTAAATTTTATTAAAGTTATTTATAATACTTGTGGGTATAATTTGGAGATTTGAGTGACTTAACACTGTATCTTGTAATCCCTTCTACATTTAGGGAAAAGTAGTGATATTATAGCTTTACTGGTAATACATTTATAATGTGAGCACGCTTTATCCCGCATACAGTAGGATGGACAAAGGTAGTAATTTCCCCTTAATGGGAATCGAACATATAACAATCGCGATTGCAGTAAAATATATATGGCTACTGCGCCACGCTCCCAAAATCATATGAAGATTCTCTAGTAAAAGAAAGATTTGTTCAAATATTTCTTTTTTAGAATCTTGAAGTTTAAGGACGATAATAATAAATTGAAATTATTTCGTAAACAGAGTAGAGTATACTTATTAACGAGTCGCACCTTACAGTTTAACTAACATTAAATCGCTAATTGCCTTATCTGAGTGAGGTTTAAAAAGATGTAACCGTTATAAGCATTTATCTTAGTGTTACAAAAATGTTTGTAAACATGTGATCTAGAGCGTAAGCGAGTTAATTATGATTTCGTAGAAGGCTTACATAAGAGACATTATGTGCGGCGGCGTTGAATTCCGTCACCATAAATGGAATCTCTTTTAATTGCAAAATAAGGAGACCAGTTGTAGTACAGTGGTACAAGCGTGCGACTGTAAACAGTTGTGTGTTCGATTCTCACTCGTAGAAATGAAATTTTAAATATTTTCATTTCTTCACACTAGTAAAGTAAGAGTAAAAGTCGGCAAAACGCGATGATAAGTTCCAGCACTCAATATGTGGAGGCACTGCCTCTCTTCTTCTTCTCCTTAACGGGAACACGTTTCTTAATACTAGATTTTGAAGCAATTCTACTTCAGTAGATATTGTAAAAGATAAGGAAGAAAATAATTGTACTGGGTTTTGAAGTTTTTTTTCTTATTTTAATTTAGTATTAATAAGTGTCCTATTATAAAAAAAATCGACACTATCATAGTTCAGTAGAACTAAAGGAATGCACACTGTATTGTTTATTATGAGTTCGACTCCCGCTTTGGAGGTCGTTTATAATATTTAAATAATTTTAAAATTTCCCGTCTAGTAAAAGATAGTCACTTTGCGTGCTTCTACTAAATACTGGATAAACTGAAAGTAAATAGAAAAAATAGTATTTTATGTTTAACACTTAGTTCTCTCTGTTTTTGTCGATTATACGTAAAAAGAGTGTGAATATCTCTTCTTTTTCTTATCATTCCATCTTTTCTTTTGCTAAAACAATAATCGTGAGAAAATAAAGAAAGTGGGTTTTTTAAGTCAACAATGTTTTTTAAATATATAATATTAATGTATATTTGCACCTGCTTCCTTCCTATGCAGCTGTATGGACGGAACCCTTCGGCTACAGTTTTATACTTCAGTATACACTATTCCTTTTAGTAGATTGTACATTTTTTGTTAGTGAATATTTTCTATGTAATGACACTTGGATTAGAGAGAAGTGAAGTCAAGGTAATATTTATAATATAGTTTATCGCCTTTGCATATGTGTTTTTTTTATTTATGTTGTTCATTTTATATATTTCTTTGTTTTATGCGTGCAATAAAGTATATTCTATTCTGTTCTATAGTCATAATTTAAGGTCGAATCTCGAAATTTAAAGAATTTGAATATGACAAAGGGATCCAACAAAGGCGCCATTTAAAGTACGAAATTCCTTAATTTAGCATGCTCGAAACGCCATTCTTTCCTATGCAACTGAACTACACTGAACTAATATTTGAAAAAAGTAGTCAGTATGTTTGAAATTTGAACTTAACACTTTCCTACAGGTGCTCTAACTGTCTTGGTATTTGCAACCCCCTCCGGCAGGTGTCGAGTAATTGTGTAATAACGTAAAAACAAAGGTCACACGGACAGCAGGCATTTAGTATTATTTCACTTATAAGTATATTAAATAATAGGTTATATTTAGATGTAAATAAAAAAAATTGTGAATGTGTTGTGGTAATAGGTTCAATCTTTTAATTCGGTGGATTAATTTATTTTAAACTTAACACTTAGAGCACATAGCAGAGTAGGCAGAGAGAACCCGGCAAACTAGTTTTAAGACACTTCCGTTACCACTTTCAGCAGAATTCTTGAGGCATTGTGTGTTGAGTGTCAGAACTCAACGATGCTGCTTTGCGTTGTTACCAGAACGAGGAAATGAAACTATGACACATTACATTCCCCCGAATAGGAATTGAACCCACAACCATCCCGTTCATGCTCGTAAGCTTGTGTCGCAGCGCAATGTACTTTCTATTGTACGGCAATAGTAGAATATATTATAAAAAATATATTCAAGGACAAACATCCTAACTGCCTAATTATAAATAATATTTAAAGTCCACATATTATAAAAAGATTATAACGTATTATAACAATTATAATATAGTAGGTACATGGTGTAAGTGTAATTTTAACATGTAACGTTCAGAATGTCAAAATTAAATACTACTCAAGTACAAAAGTTAATCACATCATAATAACTAGCAATAACGAAGCTGGGGCTTTGTAAGCTTACAAAAGTTTTATCTAAATTGAGTTAGAGGTTCCGTAATGTACCTTTATATTTTTTAGCTTTACGCTTTATTCCAAACATAATTGGCATAATATACACAAATTACACAAAATCTTTACGTAGTAGTGTACCTATATGTTATTCTTATTTATAAGCTATATTACTTGTAAATGTTCATCTGAATCCGTTCAGTGGTTTTTGCATGAAAATGAACCAATTAGTAGGATTTTTCAAAAATAGCTTAAGGCACAATTATAGAAGAAGTTATAATTGTTAAAAATTCTTATAAGATAATTGACAGATCTCTAAAAATCCCTTATTATTTTGGTGTTGCAACACCAACGCGCGTAACGTATCAAAATCACGCTTAACGATATAATAGTGTGAGGGGTTCGACATTTAAGGTCAAATTTAGCTTTCGGAGACGATTATGGTTTGGTGTTTTAATGTAATATAAACTTTATAGCTTAATGTCTATAACCCGGCTATGTGCTAAGAATAGCACATAGCCGGATAGATGGGAACCCATTTCGACACTTCTTTCTCCACTTTTCGCCGAATTTTTGGAACATAGTGTGTTACTCAACACAGCCACTGCCACTCGGCAGAACTCAACACGTTTTACCTCGGTACCAGGACGAGCAAAGGAAAATATTAAATGTCTCATTTCCCCGAATGCAAATCAAACCTACAGCCGTCGTTGACTGGCATCCGCTTGTGCACACTCGTATACCCCACGACGGCCTCGAAACAAATTATTTTAAAAATTAATTTAAAATGAATCAAAACAATTTCATAAGAGTCAATATAATACGTACCAATTAGTGAGCCTTGACACCAACGTGAGAGTGTTTCCACTCTCCGCCCACGCACAGTTTACTGTGACACTTCTATAGATAAAGCTGTCACATATAATTTCATCGCGCCATTTGATAATAGTTGTTATAATTGTTTACACGATGGCTGTTGTGGCGCAGTGGGACGTTTGTCTGTAGAAGCGATGGTTGTGGGTTCGATTCCCACTTGAGGAAATGATATATCCAATAATTAAGTAGCCTCGCTCTGGTAAGGAGGCGTTGAGTTCCGCCAATTGACATGTAATAAGTCCAAAATGCGTGGGAAAGTGAGAAACGGAATTTTAATCGTAACGGCCAGTCTTAACATTAGGTTCCCGAGTTGCTTTTGCCTACCCTGTTATGGGTGTCATATAGCGTGCAGCAAAAAAAAAATTACAAAATATAAAAGATACTCCACTTACCTATAAACATATATTTAATATGTATTAAAAATCGTATCGTAAGCAATTATAGTTTTTTCTACAACTCAATAAGCCATGACCAAATAAGTTTTATTGATAAAAATCGAAAACTAAATTATGTGAAGCGGGGGCGGACAGCCCGTTAAATATATGTAAACCTTTTATAAGTAAGCCGATTAAAGAACACTTCCTCAAACTTTATTTATTGGTTTTATTTCTATATAATTATTTTTAAATGAGCTAGTTTTTTAAATAATTCATTGAAATATGATAAAATGAAATATAATAAACTAAAAGACAACAAGATTAAGATTTTAGAAGTTAAGAAAAGAAAAGATAACAACAAGTCAAGTATAAAATATAATTAACCCACTAGTAGGTTTCGAACTCGCTACCATCACGCTTACTTATACCATTTATACTTGTTCAGATGTAGTCCTACTGCACCACGACGGCGTCTATTTGTCGAACAATTATGTAAAAATTTAAATTACATGATTTGCAACTATCATTTATCTACCTCAAAGACTCAGATCAAGCAATCTGCCAGAACTGTCAATATTTGATTGTCGCGTTCCTTTTTTATTTCTTATGTATTATAATTTATGTAAATGAACATTACAGATAATATGTTTATAGATAAAATATAAGTTATAATATTATTGGAGCCGTCTTGGTGTAGAGGCACAGCGTGGCTGTATATGTACTGAATGTAGGTTCTATTCCTATTCTGTGGAATTAGTTGTTTTCTTTTTCTCATTTTGGTAATTAAACAAAACGATTTTATCATTCGATTTATAATATGTTTCAAAATATTATCCATGTTATAAAATTTTTTTCCTTATAAAATTAATCAATTACATGGCTAAGAAATGAAAATAAATATTTAAATAAATATTTCGATTTTTCGAGTGGGGAAAGAATGGAATCCACAACTGTCGCGTTTGTAGTTGCACTGTTGTGCCTGACTGGCCTTATAAAAATAACTACATTTAATAAGCTATATTATAGGTCTCCCAAATACCCAAGTACCAATTTCTAAGAAAAGAGACGTTCAATTATATAAACGCCTACGCTTGGACTCGGTGCTTGGTTAGCTCGGCTCAGAGCAAAATGCCTTATTAAATGACTATTAAGTTTAAAATTTTGTTTGGTTGAACGCTATAATCTCAGAAAATACTGATTCATTTTAAAAGTTGGAGTTGGTTTTAAAACTAGCTTGTCTGTGCCTACCCTGCCACACCTGAACTGGAGCATGGAGCTGAAAAGGGATGTTCCATATATGTATATTCCAGCATATTGATATTAGCGACGTAGCACGGATGCAGCGTTGAGATCCGTGACTCCGGAGTGGGATTCACGGATCTCAACGCTGCAGGTATCCAAACCAAAAATGTTTAAACGAATAATATACCTACCCTACAAAGTCACATTATAAACAGTCTTAAAATTAAATAAAATGTACATTTTTGTACGAAATCAGTAAACAGACCTTAAAATCAAGGTTTTTGTGATCGCATGCAGCTCCGAGTGTATCTCACGGGCGATCACGCGAGCTTGGGCTTGTGTGCGCTTTGTTATAACGTTATGAAATTATAAACACTTATACATTTTGAGGCTACTCCTGGTCCGAGCGTGTGACTGTAAACGCTACAGATTGTGGGTAAGATTACCATTTGAGGTTTGTAATATTTTCATTTTCTTGGTTCTGGTATTGAGGAAAAGCGTGGCGTTGAGTTCCGTCCTTCAATGCGAAATGTGTCAAGAATTCAGTGGAAAGTGTGGAGCGGATTCACTCACTGATCTAAACACTATGCAGTGATACAATGTAAAGTAATATATATAAATTTATCCTGCTTATAGTAAGATAAGTAGAAAAAAATGCAGTATCAGTTTTAAGACACTACGTTCACCGCTTTTTGCCCAAATTCAAAAGACTGCATGTGGAATAGCGAAACACAACGCTGCAATTTTTTTTTTACTGGAGAGAGAAAATGACAATATTTTAATTCTAATATAATTATCACGAGTGGGATTACAAATCCACCTGAGAGTGCTACAGCTGTAGGTAAATTTATATATTTATATATTAAAAAATTGTGACAGCAGCGCCATCTATGCATAAGAAATGAAATGAATATTTAATCGCGGCGAAATGTTTTATGCATGGTAAAGTGATAGTTCAAATTCTATTTATAAGAAGCTTTTTTATTATTTCTAGTTTCTGTGGCTTAGCCGGCGCTAAAAACCGGAAATGATTAAAAGTCATGTATGATAAATTTTAAGCGTCTGAGGTAACTCTATAACGTGAAGTCAATAGCCTTCTTCGATAAATGTAGTTTTTATAACCCAAATAATATTTCGATTCGAACCGGTAGTTTCTAAGTTTAATTCTTATTTTGGTTCGCGCTATTCACGTTGCTCCCACATAACAGGGCAGGAGTAGCCTTTGCACACATATTGATGAGACACTTTGTTCTCATGAAGTCATTTCTGTTTACCATGGATATTATTAGTGAGTACGTACCGTTACAATAGACGACATTCGGGCGATACCCACAATGTCCATTTCTACGATCCAGTTTTGACACTCAAGAAATGCACAGATTAAATAGACTCACTGTTACAAAAAAAAATTATGTATAATAAATAAATTTTTAATTTACTTTACACTTTTTAATTTAATAAAATCCTAGCAAAAATACTCCTTTGTTCGTCGGTGTTCATTGGAAGATAGATTAGAATCTATTATTGAAGTTTCAAGTCACGCATCGAGTAACGTGAGCGTTGTGGTTCTAGTGTTTTACTTTATAATAGTGCAATAACTCGGCAAGGACGTTTTTACTTATTATCGTTATTTATTTTGAAGCAATGGGACAGATTGTGGCTGAAGTGACGGTTCTGGGTTCGAACTCATTGGGGGCAATGACTATATTTAACATTTTCCCCCTCTGGTGGACAAACATTGCATGTGTTGGAAGCGTTAAGTTTCGCTCCTCAATACATGGCACATTTTGAATGTCGGCTGGAAAATAGAATCTCTTAAAATTAAGCTCTCTCAACTTAGTCTCTATATGCGGGATACAGCGTGAATTAAAAAAAAAAACTAATGTTTTAATATAAAGAAAAAAAAATACAATTTCCGTACTAACCGTAAAAGGTAACTTGGTTCGTGTGGCTCACTGACTCTGCATCTTGACCGCTTATTTTCTGTAAATATAAATTAATTATGCAATTAGTACAACCCGACTGAATGCAGCCAGTGGTGGTGTAGGAGCATAAAGATGTGACTGTACACGGTTGAGGGCCCTATACCCCCTGGTAGAAAGGAAATATTTAAAATAACTCGGTTGTAGCCCAGTGGCACATCATCTGACCGTATATCATGATAATTATGGGTCTTATGTCCACTCGTAGGAATGTCTTCAATGTATTTCTTCGTTCTACGTCACACTTATTATTTAATTATTATGTAAGTAGCGCCATCTTTTTTCTTTTTATAGAACATTTTAATATAGCAGTTAGAGTTAGTCATGTCAAACTAAAGTAGGTGGCGCTGTGTGAACTTTTATAAAATAATTGTATATTTTGACCAAGGTATGGTCAAAATTTTAGGAAAGTTCGAAGATATGGTTATAATTAAAATATTTTCGATCGATTCGATTCGTACAAAGATTCTGGATATATTGTTTTTTTTTTTTAATCTATTTTACTATGCTATGCTTTATGCCTAACAGAGTAGCCAGAGAGAGTGGAGCACCAGACGCTGCGGTCTCTGCATATTTCTTTCACCTTGATCACTGTCATCAACCTATTCAAGAATGGGCATTCTTCCATTTTTCTTTCGGCACTTTTTACATATCCTCGATATCCTATCACGGTTTTCCCTACTTCTCTTAGCTCTCACTCATGTCCTAGAATTTTTTTTTATCTACCATTATTTCATCATTCAATCTCTCCAACCAAAACTGATCGTGGTTTGTGTTAATATTCAACATTTATCCATTCCAAAATAAAAAGAAAACAATACTCAACACTCACTTGTATATCACACGGGTCTTTATTTCTTTGGTCCTGTATAAGATTAATGTTTTTAGTTTGCATTTTCTGTTCATCGGGTCGTTGTGGCCCCTCCTAGAACAAATAAGTATCTTTAAGTTTATGTTGTCATTAGCGTGCGACTGTGAGCGCGACGGTTTTGGGTTCAATTCCCACTCGAAGAAGTGAAATATTTCTTTACGTTTATATTTCCATTTTTATTCGCTTTGGTGTAGAGGCAAAGCGCGGCGTTGAGTTCTGCCACTCAACACGCAATGCCTCCAGAATTCGGCAGAATGTGGGAAACGGAGTGTCTTTATACCGAGGTTCCCTCTGCCTACCCTGCTGTGTGCGGGATACAGCGTGAAGCTGATTAATTAATTATATAGACAAAGTAGAATTTCTAGCACATAAGCAATACGGCTTTCGTAGAAATAAATTCACTATAATTCTACCAACATGCAATTTTAACAGAAAATACTCAAAATTGTAAGTTAAGGCCTAACTGTAATTTAGACAAAATATTTTTTTTGCTAATATAAAAAACAATATATTTTGTATTAATGCTATAGATATTATCATTATCCCTCTTAGATGATTTTTTTATTATTATACTGTCCACTCGTTATTACCTATCTAACGACTGAACTGCAAAAAAGTAATCAGTAAGTAGTATGATAGGATATGCTCTCTGCGTCTGTTTTTTCTTTATAAATCTAAGGATTTATCACAGGAAAAGTTTTAACTTTGTAAGTAAGGCTAAAGTATCTTTCGAGTAATCTTTCACGCCAGTCGTTGCATCAGTAAGTTTTTTGCTCAGAGGCCGAGTTGGAAGAGCTCTGAACTTGACTATATTCGTTTCTTGGGTCTTCAGAAAGTGGGAATCGGTACCCAGTTCCCTCCCTACCTGCCTGCCTGATGAAGGCAGAGGGAACTGGGAACCTGCCTGTCTTCATATCACATAAAATCTAATAAAATTAGTTATTACGAGTTTAAAGTATTTTTTTTTAATTTAGACAAGAAAAATATCTAATGAAAAAGAGCAAACGTATAAAAAATTGAACGTAGCGTTAACATGAACCCGCATATCTTACCAATAAGAACGGGTCCACATCCCGCCACATTCGTTGTTTAAAGCTTAATCACAGAATTAGTTATATTTCCAAGTTTTATACAAACGTATTCAATAAACTTTCAGCGATTGATATCCATCAGCTGTCAGGATGTAGCTGTCGGAAACATCGTGTGAAAATATACAATATCTGTTACATAATGTATGGAGTTACCAAAGAAAATTGTTCTTTTGTTAATGTTCTTATATTAATATTATATAATGTTCCTAAAGCGTTTGTTTGGTCGAACGCACTAATCTTGGGAACTAGTAACTACTGATTTAAATTCAAAACATCTTATATGTCCATTTATTGCGATATTCGTTTCGATGTGACCCACCCTTATTTTAATTAATCATGCGGGTAAAGCCGCAGAAAATATAATATTTCCCTACGTAGGCCAAAAATAACTTAGGAGCATTTTTTCAATTTTTGAAGCCATTTTAGATACAATGCGAGTTGAGAAGCGTAACTCAATGCCGCAAGGCATTGCTTTTACTAGAGATTGAAACTACAACCATCGATCGATTACTGGCATCAACTGTGTCATAACGGTACTTGTAGAAGCAATGTAATGATATAAAATTTTAATCTCAAATACTATCTCAAGAAAGCTATCTTGATAACCAGCTTTGCTGTCACATCCTATTCATGTTACTGTGCATATATAAAATATAGTTTCCTTTGATATAGTACTTACGTATAGTAATTAGAATTTCCGCCACTCGAAGGCTTAGCTATCAGAGGCTATGTTATTGAATTATAGCGCGGCTAT
Organism: Heliconius aoede; assembly: GCA_037355905.1. Taxonomy (NCBI): domain Eukaryota; kingdom Metazoa; phylum Arthropoda; class Insecta; order Lepidoptera; family Nymphalidae; genus Heliconius; species Heliconius aoede. The sequence goes on from JBAIZZ010000266.1 coordinate 569,832, forward strand.
AAGCCACAGACCGCATCCTGCCTTTTATGCTTTCCCATCAAATTACCACTTTGTATGAATCGTGAATCCATTTTGACGTATAGTTTTGCATGTTATTACTCAATATTATAAAAAAATATTCAATTTCGACGTCGTCGTGAGAAATCTCAGATTACGGGTTCGATTCCTAATCGGTGAAAATTTGAAAATTGAGCGGAAGTGAGGAACAGTTTGTCAAAGCATTAAGTACGGCGTACCCTGCTACTTGAGAGAGTTAAGCGTGATAGAGAGCATATATAACATATTCGTATAAGAAAAAAAAGGAAAAAAAAGAAGGCTACCTCTCCAACTTAGAATGTCTTGTACCAGACAACTCTTATCTTTTTCTCTCTGATCAAGGGAGAGAAGACTATAAAATGAAATTAAATACTTTAATTAGATCCGAGGGACGACTAGCGTTTTTAAAATATATACAATATATCTACATAATATAATATATAAAAATATGTCAAACAGTTTAGTATAAAAACATTTAATTGCGAAAATATATAATAATTAATATACAAAACGATAGCGTTTTTTTTTTAAGTCTTGATTCAAAAATTTTGTACCGAACAGTATATATAGATATATTAAGCCGTTATATAAATATATATATTTATTTATATAACGGCGCCAATTTAAATGTGGAAAAAAAACTTAACCAGACCGCCATTTCCGTTTGACAGTAATTTTTGCAGAAATATAACTTGATTATTCGTCTTAAATATAATAATTTCAATGTTTTTATCTAATTTAGAAAGGTGATAGTTTACATTATTTTCCCACGTTGCGTTGAAATAAAAATAATCTTTTCTAAATTTAATATTTAAAAATAAACAATATAAAAAGAATTATATGGATGATTGCTGACTTCTACATGTTAGAAACTCTTCATTATTAATATTTTTAGAGGAATTAAGTAGAGGGACCTATTACTAAGACACTCCGTTCCCTTAATTTTTGTCCAATTTTGGAGATACTGTGAGTTAAAGGTTGGAACTGAACGCCGTGTTTTGTCTTGTCATAAGGATATACAGAAAGAAGCTATAGTGCCACATAGTGAGATAAAGTGCAGCGTTGTGTTTCGAAAATCAAGTCAAGAAAATCAAGTTAAGCAGAAGGCTATAGGTATGTTTAATTTTTTGTTGTTTCTCTCAAATAAGTATATCATCCCATACTTCAGAACCCATTAATCATTATAATTCGAAAAAAGCGAATAACCTTGAAAAGCTTCCGCTAGTGACATATAAAGAACAAATTCATTAAAAAACAAGTTGTTAGCGTTCGCCATAGAAAGTGCGTGGGAATGGTTTGTTAAGGCGAGAGCACATTGTTTCATTTCCTGTCAGCTTTTGGATATAACTGAGATCATGTTGTCGTGAGTGTGAAAGCTCCTTTTTCCAGATTCATGTTGTATCCCGCATATAACAAGGTAGACAAAAGGAACCTTATTTTAAGACACTCTGCTCCCTACTTTCCGTCTAATCTTTCGAAGCATTGCGTGTAGAGTAGCGGAACTCAACGTCGGATTTTTGCGTTGGTGCGAAAAAGTAAAAATATTCATCAATAATAATTAATTTCTTCTAGTGGGAATCGAACTCACAACTACAACGACACGATGGCCTGTTAATTTTATAATATCTGTATATAATTGTATAAATAATGTTTCGTTCGTAAGTGATTAACAGACAGCGCATAAACGAAAATAATTGGGTTAGGAAACAGATATTTGGCCTGTATTTAGTAAAGCGAGGGAGTGTTGACGAAGTACTAAAATGTCTTGAAATATCAACGAAAACAGGAAAAACAGGATTTTTCACTTTGTCTTCATAAAATAACGTTAATTAAAGTACGTGAAGCTAATGTAATATTCATTAACGTACGGGATTCGAATGGAATGAAAGTGATACGGATGTTCGTAATAGCTTATTTTGGACTTCCTCATCCGCAAAAACTCTGAACTAGAAAAAAAATAAAACCCCGTAAAAAACGTAAAAAGACCGACATATATGGTTTCTCTTACATGATTGTCGATTTGAATCCAACATAGTGCTATTTGCACTGTAAAAGTTGAGGCCAATAGTGGGACGACTGTTGTGAATTTGATCTAAACTTTGAAATGGGCAAGACAAAGTGCGGCGTTGAGTTCTAATCAGTTCGGAGAGCAAATCCTACCTTGTTGCATGCATAAAAAAGTAAAGCTAAAAGTATATAACATAATATACGTGTATATACTACGATTTGGTCGCATTTATACATGTATCGTACACCTAAATCTTCTTTCAACATTGTGTTCGAGCCTTTACAAAGTAAAAACAAACAAAAAATAGATGAGAAATGAATTCCTTACGCAGTTACAATAACGTACCACAACAAACAATCATGTGAATGTGAAAAATAGTTTAGAAAAATCTCTTAGACGCAGGTAGCTGTAGTAGCGTAACGGGTTAGCTATGACTATAATATAATGGTATAATGTAATTTGAATATATACACGTCGTTTTTATATCAAGAGTGATAAACGAAGTATAGCCATATTATATACATTTTACAATGAAATAAATGTTGGCATGAAAGTTATCAAATTATACCACCAATGAGCGACTGTAAACGAGTCGGTTGTGGGTTCGATTCTTAGGATGGACAATTCTAATTAAAGTGAATAGACTATTTAATATTTTCATTTCTTCGCTCTGGGAACTAGGAAAAGCGTAGTGTTGAATTTCGAAACTCAACAAGGTCCGTCTGACTGGAAGACTAGATATCCTACCCTGGTATATGCATCCCGCACACTGTGAAGCTGTGAAAAAATATTAACTAAATGATAATTGAACGCACAACTTATTTATTATTTTTATTATTAATATATCTATGAAACGATATGTTAAAAAAATATTTTAAAATGTGTAAAAAATTACATAACTACAACAATAGTAGTTAGTGGCGTCAATAATAAAGATGTTTCAATGTTGTAGCCGAAACAAAACGCGTGATGGGCTACATCTGATAGCCGCCGGCCAATTATGGACCATTTCATTCACTAAACTACGAGAGCCACGCCATTCTATCTTGTAAAGGAGGCTGTTCATCTTATTGTAGTAAGAAATTGAAAAGAGAATTCTAAGTCATTTAAAAACGACATATAAGTGAATTAGTAGAAGAAAGAAAAGGTGTGATGTGAGTAATGATACTAAAGAGGTAGACCGTTGGGCTTGGCGCTTCTTTCTTTCTAGTTATACCAAATCAAGCTTAAAACTTAAAAATAAAAAAAATTAAATGGAAATTTTCCCCTAATACGCGTATATAAGCTGACTACCACCTCTCACCGTTTCCACCAACATAACACAATAATTTAATATACGTTCTTCTTCAAGTGTGTAACCCTTCTAACCCGTTCGTGCACCTAACATGAGAGCTGGTTTCGGTTAACTCAATCTTAATTTAATGGCTACGAGATAATTGTATCGTTGTTTTTTTTCTCCAAAATAGACCGACTCTGACCGACCTTGTGCTTTTGTTTTATAATACGAAATGCATTTTTAAAGTTTATTGAACTTTTTGAGCTTAATTCTTATTGTTTTTGGAGTTTTTTTTTTTATTTAATGATTATAAGTAGTTTAGTTAGGAAAGTTGATTATATACAAATTATATACGTAATGTAAGGCTAGTTAGCCTTTTCCTGCGGCGTCGCATCCGTAATCGAAGAGAAATAAATAATAATAATGACACTCTTTAAGTGCCCAAGTGATATTATATACCCTTTTTCTATAAATACACTATCGTACAAAAAAATCGATTCATACCAGTAGCTCCCAATATTAGCGTGGTCAACAAAATCAACTGTTCAATTGTGTAATATAAATATAGATTACATGTATGTACATATGTACAGTAGGTAGAAAATCTATTTATATTTACGAAATGCGGGTTCAAATTATTCTTATAAATTTTTCTTTACATGCAATTTCGGTAATTTCATAATTTTAAATACATAAGTACCACTATTACCAGAATTGATCCCGTATATAGCAGGATAAGCAAAGGGAACCTAGTGTTAGGATCGTCCTTCTGATTAAGACACTTCCGTTCTCAATCTTTACCGATTTCTGGAGGCATTACATGGTACCTACTCAACATCGCGTTTAACCTCGTGGTTGTAGAGGGATTAAGTAATAGCTGTTACTTATAATTTTAATTTAAATTATAAGTTGCAGCTTAGCACTTGGCTTTCCGATCTCTTTGGCCCCTGTCTACCCCGCCAGCGATAAAGCGTAGTGCTAAAAAATAAAAGAAAATAAAAAAAACCTGATAGGTACTACGAGTGTCAAGTTATGGGTCATTCTATACTTATCACTTAATAAGGTGTAAAATGTAGAGGCGTCGCGTCTGGTTACATTTTAGTAGGGTAGAGTGACATAGCGTGACGAACACTTTTTTACATGACAGAAATTCGATAGATTTCTTTTCATGTTTAAAAAAATCAGTTTCACGCTGTATCCCACACACAGCAGGGTAGGCAGAAGGAACCTCGTGTAAAGACACTCTAAGAATTCTGGAGGCATTATGTGTTGAGTAGCGGAACGCCGTGCTTTGCTTCGACACTAGACTACTAAATGTAAATAAATATTTAAATAAATATTTCATTTCATCGAGTGGGGATCGAACCCACAACCACTCTATTTTACAGTACACTTTGTGCACCTGCGCCACAACTGGCCTCCGACTGCAGAATTGAAAAATAAAATGAAAAAATAACATGAAATTATAATATAACAGAGGGGCAGAGAGAACCTGGTGCTTTGCCACTGCGTTTTACCGCCCAGTTTTGAAGATATTGTAAGTTTGCAGTGCCGGAGCTCAACGTCGCGCTTTGTCTTATTACCATACGAAAATGAAACGACTTCTTTGCTCCAAATGGATTACGTCCTCAGAACCGTCAGAGTTAAAGTGAGACGCCGTGAACTTAATTCTTTCTTGATGAATTTATTTAAAATTTTGGCCAAAAATTTAGGTCTCTAAATTATGAATTTTCTTTATATTTTTTAAATTTTTAACCATGCTCTGATAGGCGTATCACTGATGCATGAAACGACAGCTGAACCAAGAAATTGACCTTCAGATCAACAAATTGGTTACTATTTTATAAATTTTTTTTAAGTAGGAGAGATAAGTGTTTGTGGAGTGGCAGAACTAATTGAGGGCGGCGTTAAGTTCTTCCACTTAATATATGAAATTTGGGTCGAAAGTGGAGAAAGGAGAGTCTTGACATTAGGTTTTGTCTTAGTGTCCCACTATGCAAATTAGCAGCTTCCTAAGCTGAAAAAATTCACCTTGTCTCCTTATAACCCTTTCCCACATAAGCTAGAAGAATAGAACGAAGTGATTCATTGTTACATTTTCTCCGTATTGATGAAAGCTTCTTACAATTATAATTTAGAATACGAACAATATCGTCATTATTATGCACTTATGGTCACGTACGTACCGTTCGCCTCCTTGGTACCGTTAATGTGCGATGTATTCTATAGATAAGCTTTTATTATATTCAAAATAGTTTTAAACTTATGTGCGATTCTAGTTATACAATATTTAAATATTATTTTTGTCTAAGTTATTAGTTTAGAGGTGAAGGTTAGAGGAGATAATATACCCATATATATTTGACGTATAAGTATACTGAAGCCGTCGTGGCGCAGTGGCACAAGGGCGTGAGTATAACGCGACGGTTGTGGGTTCGACTCCTACTCACCCACTTCCCAAAATACATATACAAAGGTCACGGATATCTAGTGTGAGGCTTAGAGAAAAATATTAAACTATTGTCTAATATTTTTCTCTAAGATTTTAATGTAACTATCTACTATTTAAATATTATAATTGTAATAATAATAAAATGTACAACTTTCAGGATATTTTTAATAGACCGAATAGACCGCTGCCCCACGGCAGTAGCATATCATTTGACTGTAAGTTCGATTATTCTGGATTCGATTCCCATTTGGGGAAATTAATTTTTTCGCCCTCGGAACTAGATCGACTTGGTCGAGGTCCTTTCTGGAAATAAGGCCTTACTATGCCCTGATATGTACTATAATGGTAAAATGAAGAAGCTATTTCACAGCCAATAACAAAAATAGACACCAGTATTTATTATCCATAGATTTTTATTACAATCCTAACTTTAAGCTTAAATGCGTGAATATTTTATTTTAAAACTATTATTGCGTCATCATAAAAAAAATTGAGTATACGAAAATAACTTCAAAAAGTCCACCCTTATTACAATGGAATACGATTCAAATTGAAATTTAGTTTTTTGTCAGTTACAAAAGTAGTACCGATTTGAATTCAACATTCCCATTCTATGTAATTGTAAGTCAAATCAGGTCCTCTTATATGAGAGTCCTCGGAAGCCTGACGTATACTAGTTCATGGCCCTCGGTCCTCTTTAACTGTCAACAGTGACTGTTAGCAAACCTATTTTGTAATTGTCGACCATCATTTCTTGTGATGGTTGTGGGGTCGATCCCCCTTTGGGGAAAAGTTAATATTTTTACTACTACTCTTTACAGCGACAAGCTGTGAGATCGAGTCGCACTCGAAGAAAATTAAATATTATATAATATTTTCAATTTGTCGCTTTGGACGATACAAAGTGCAGCGTTAAGCTCCACCACCTAACACACAATACCTCCAGAATTCAAAGGAAAGTCAGGAATGGAAAACTTAATAATTTAATGAATTGTTATAACAACAATATATTGTCTTGAACTATTATATAATAGTGATAACTGATACTCATATACCGGTGTTCTACCCTTTGTGGTTGTATTTAGGGGAAGTGGTTTCGGCAGGTTGGTAGAATTGCTATTGATCTTTCAAATTAGTATAGTATTTGTATTTGTATATACAAAAAGTGTTTATCGCAGTGCTTTAACACTAGTTTTAAAAAAAACAAGTATTCCACTATTTATCAGAGGATATCAGTAAGAGATTGCTTGAAGCAATAAGTCCGCCTTTGTATTATATTCATACTTTATATGCAATTATTTTCCGATGTTTTCGTATTATATATATATTTATGTGTGCAATAAAATATTATATTCTATTCTAAATAACTCCCATATTTGGATTCGAACTTACAACCAGTCGTTTTCACTTCGTGGTCCTAATTTAGCCGGAAGCCAAATCAAATTCATCCAAAGCCATCTGAAGAATAAAGGAAGATGAAAACCAAATGAAGAATAAAAGATGATCTCTCATTGAATAGAGTGAAATAATGAATTTAGTGAACCCATTTTAAGTCATTGGAATCCACTCGAGGGGAAAGAATCGTTCATTAGAATATAAATAGAATTGAATATTGTCGTGATTTTCTAAAGAAATAATTTGATAATATATATTTCTTTTATGATCTCCACAATATAGAGTTTTTAGGTTGTATCGATGTGAATGGAGGTGACTTTGGGTTTTATTTTCGCTTACTTTTATTATATAATTCAATCGTTCTTTATTTTTTTTCTCTTATCACTTTTTTATTTTTTTTCGAGAAAAATAATATAACAGCTTACAGAAAGTAATTAGAAAAAATATATATATCGTAAAAAATATTATCTCGTTTTGATAGGCATTACTTATTTCTTTTTTGAATTAAGTACATAGTAAAGACTTCTTCAAGATACGTATATATTTTACAGTAAACTTTGTACGATAGGTATATAATTTTAAAAGAATAAGGATTTAATAATGTAATTGAGACTCGAGAGCCTACAACGGAAATCCAAAGTGGTAAATGAGAGGATATATTTTTAAAGTAAATTATAAGAAAAGAAATTTAACCTTGGTATATTCATGAGGAGCTACTCAACCCTAATAAACAGACGAAACATCAATAATGGTTATTAAACGGAGAAAAAGGGAAAAGAAGTATATGTATACCTAAAGAACAAATAATTTTTGATCCCTACATGAATATAGTATTACCACAGCCAAGAACAGCTCAGAAGGTAGAAGTGTCAAATACTAAATCATATTATAATATATTACCCAAAAAAAAATCCATAAAAGTTAATTTGTATATTATTTTTCTTAATTTTATCTATTAACCGCTTAAAACAACAAGCAAATCCATAGTAAATTACTAGTAATTTTAAAAAAATCACTATAATTATACCCCTTAGCTCACATTACAGGAAGTTTATCTCCATGTGTGGTAATTAAGGCGTGATGAGAAAACTTAACTATGATAAGATATCATCTAAAAGCTTCCTCTGTGATATTGAGGGGATGTGAAGCTTCGAACAAGCTTTCAAAGCTTTTATCAAAATCATTGGTATATAGTAAAAATATTTGAATATCAAAGTTTTAATAGAATATAACTTTTTTTAGCTACACGCTTTATTCCACGTATTAGAGAGTAAAGACACTCCGCTCCTCCGATTTCTGCCGAATTCTCGAAGGGTTGCGTGTCGAGTGGCGGTATTGAACGCCGCGCTTTGCCCCGTTACCTGGGAATCGAACGCACATTCGTCGTGTATACAGTCGCGCTTAAATGACACCGAACCGCAAGTACAAGAGGACGGCCCAAGTATAAATTTTAAACTCAAATTTCAATTTATATTATTAAAGTTTTATACATTGTATTTTATTATATTACATATTATCACGTATTTTAGCACTTTGTTAAACGGAGCACTATTAGTAAAATAATATCAAGCAACTTACTCCAAAATTAATATATAATTATACAAGTAATGTACCGCTCAATATTTTTTTAATATTTTCCATGTATTAAAATACATTTAATGAACTAAAATAATAGACTTACCTACGCTACTGCAATTACACATACACAAGGAAACACACAAATAATTCAGTATAGTTATACACACACATGCACACAAACACATAAAACACATTTAAACACGAATCAATTTGCGTATCACGTGACCGCCAGCGCTTCGTAGAAGGCGTGCGGGGTCTGCGCCGGCGCATTTAATACTGCTATCATTGTTTAGAGTTCTCCTTATGCTTATATTATAGTGTGGTTATAAAATATTTGTTTTATTAATAGTATTATAGTTGTGTGTATTTTTATAGTAATAGTAATGAAAATGTGACTTGTATATCCTATCTTTTGTTAAAAATATTATCAATTTGAAGTATGAGCTATATTATAATATTATTCACTATTAGACCAGCGCAGGCACAAGCGTGCAAGTTTAGTCGCGACAGGTGAAGGTGGGTTTGATTCCGACTCAAGGCAATCAAAAATGTTATATTTTTAATTCCTTGCTCCTATCTTTCATTACATATACTCAAAAGCGTGCCTCATTAAGCACAGCGCGCTTTTGAGTTTCGGCACTCAACACGCTTTACTTCCAGAACACGGTGGAAAGTGAGGAACGAAAGTGGGAACAGAATATTATATCACAAGGTTCCCTAACTTAACTTAGCTTCACGCTTTATCCCTAGCGGGGTAGTCAGAGAGAACGTAGCGCCAAACGCTACGGTCTCTACATACCTCTTTCGCCTCGTCCACTGTCATCAATCTCTTCGTGCAAGCTCTCCGAGGGGTCCTCGTGCTTTTTACGTGACCTTCCTAGATTTTAGATACTGTGTTTTCGAAGGTTAAGCTCTCTTCCCACTCACTTTTTCATCATAATTCTTTTTTACCAATCTTTCATCACTCATTCCTTGGATGTATCTTCTGTGTATCTCTTCATTGCGGATTCGGTCAGCTAAGCTGACTCCGCATATACGAAGAGATCACATCTAGGTTTTCAGTAATATTTTATTTCCTCGAGTGGGAATCGAACCCGCAGTCTCCCATGATGGTCATCAATAGAATCCCTTTTGATAGTTAAAATGAATAATAGTTTTACTCATCTTGCAGAAGAGAAATAATGTTGATACTATACATAATTTTTCGACACATTGCGTGTTTAATGGGGAAACTTAGCCATAATTTTCGATTTAGTGCCAGAGCGAAGAAATGAAAATATTATTAAATAATATTTCATTTTTTCGAGTGGGGATCGCATCCACAACCGTCGCGGTACAGTTATACTGTTGTGCCTCTACGCCACGATGGCCTCTTTTAATTAACCTTGTTCCTTTTTTAGAAATGTAATAAAACATTGCAAAGATTTATAATAAAAAGCCAACAAAAACAAAATCAATGTTTAAAATAAAAATACTGGTCGTCATTCCTGTTTATTTATGTATTATAAGATTTCTGTTAGTCTTGCCGAGTTTCTTGCGCCGGTTCTTCTCAAATTTGAAGTACTTTAGTAAACTGGTGGTAAATTAATTGACGTGAAGTATGTAACTTCTTATTTGAATTTGAACTTGTTTCGATATCGATACCATCCTCATTTGCATTATGAACTTCGTAAATTAAGCTCCGAAGGGATGATCAAAGCTCGCTTAATTAAAACAAAATCCTCCTCACAGGTTTGTAATATTACATAGTAATATAAGAAAGTTTTCAAAGTTTAATGAGGTGTCTAATTAATAAGTTTTGTATTACTCCTTTTCTACTGTGTCATAAATATGAAGTAGAACACGCATTTTATAACTTTTTTTTCAGTTTCACGCTGTATCCCGCAGACAGCAGTGTAGGCAGAGGGAATATTTTGGTTAAGATACTCCATTCCCCATTTTCCGTCGATTTCTCGAGGCATTGTGTGTTGAGTGGCAGAACTCAACGCCGCGCTTTGCCTCGACACCAGAGCGAAGAAATAGAATTATAAATTTAAATATTTCATCTCCTCGAGTGGAGATCGAACCCACAACCGGTCGGTTTACACGGTCACACTTTATACGCCATTGCGCCACGACTGAGACGTCATGTACAGAAAGGTTTTTTTTATTTTCTCATATTTGGCACACCTTTTAAAATCTATTAAATATAACAGAGGCTGTAGTGACGGATGTGAGTTCGATTCGCGCTCAGGTGTTTTTTTTTTCACTTTTAGCTTAGGCCAAACCACTCGTACTGATCGAAGACATAAACCAGAAATATTTATAGACCTATCAAAGCTTTTTCAAAAAAATTATATCGGTCTGAACCTCGTGACGTCGATCTGTCAAAAGCTGGCAAGGTCATAGAGACTCTCATAGAGACTATGAGGCAATTCGTAAAATAACAGTAAAACATTATATTGACACTTAAAACGAAGCCCTTGCACGCGAAAATTACTTTCGACTTTGAGATTTGTATCTAAAATTATCGAATTTTAGGAAATCAGCCCAACTGTACTGTGACACTGTCTCTTCCCTCAGGGATAACTTGGAAACAGATACTCGTATGTTATTTGAAACGTAATTGAGTTAGCTGTTACGACTAATTTGTTTATAAATTAATATTAATGTTTGTCCCACATGTTTTCTCTTAATTGTTAGATAAACTTTTGTATAGCACTCTCTTAGAAGAAATATTAAATTTAATAATAATCAGTGAAAAATGGTATGTAGACTAACTCGCCATATAAGTATGTATGAAATCTTGAAGGCTTCATTTGATCCATTTCCCACTGTCCTGAATGAGTGAGCTTTAGCTCGCTTGAGGTTTGTATTTTTTTTTTGAGAAAGAAAATTTGCCTCACTTTTTTTTTTTTTTTATGGGAGAGGACAAGGCAAACGAGCGTTCGGGTCACCTGATGGTAAGTGATCACCGCCGCCCACGACCCCATGCAACACCAGAGGAGCCACAGGTGCGTTGCTAGCCATTAAGGTGGAGATGAAGGGCACCGGGGCCCGGCATTACCTAATGCGAAACGCAGTGGCAAGGGCCAATACTTCACGCCGGTTTTAAATGTCGGGGGTGGTATTAAATCCGGTCGAGTCTGCCCATGCATGTTGCCATTACTGGCGACGTGACTCTTCCACACGTACTTTAGTCGCCTCTTACGACACCGACAGTACCAGGGTGATCCTATTCTAAGCCGGGACCACACGGCTGACTTCACCAGAGCGAAGAAATGAAAACATAAATAAATATTTTCTTTCCTCGAGTGGGAATCGAACCCGCAACCAGTCGATTATGCAGCACAATTTGTACCACTGCGCCACGACCAGCCTCAATCACTTTATACCACGGCATCACTTTATACCATATAGCAAGGTGGGAAGACCTGGACCTGGTACTGAGGTATTCCATTCCCCACAAACCTTCACGCCTCCCAATAGAGACTTTGTGTGCTTAGTGAAACTCAGTAGTCATATTTATTATAAACAAGTACTCGTATATATACAGATATTTTTTTTATGGGAGAGGACAAGGCAAACGAGCGTTCGGGTCACCTGATGGTAAATGATCACCGCCGCCCACGACCCCATGTAACACCAGAGGAGCTGTAGGTGTGTTGCTAGCCTTTAAGGTGGAGGATGTTGGTCGCCGGGGCCCGGCATTACCTAATGCGAAACGTAGTGGCAAGAGCCACTACTTCACGCCGGTTTTAAATGCCGGGGGTGGTATTAATCCGGTCGAGTTCGCTCGACCGGATTCTATCTCTACTTCCTTTGCTAATTACTGCAAAAAAAGATGATCAAATAACGATTTGACCTACCATGTTCACTTAAAGTCATATAGTATATAATTTAAATGATACAAATGCAGCAGCTCACGACTCCCATTTATCACAGTAAGTCCAATTTTTACTTTAAAAAAAGTGAAATTTATGATTGCCGAGAAGATAAAAAAAATAATACTAAGAAATAACGCATTCTAAAAAGAATATTAAAATAACGTTTGTATTTATATTACATCCATTTGTTTACTTAAGGATTCAACCAAACAAAAAATCATTTAGCGGAAATCCTGTGGAGCGTGTCGCCCACATTTACCACCTCAACTGATTTGAACGAATTTGAACCTTATTGTACATATAAATTGGGACCAAGAAATTATTTTTAAATATAATTTTGTCACAGCTTCTGCTTCCTTCAGTATAAACAGAACGGTCGTTTCATTGTGAGACGTTTTAAGGGTTTTATGAGATGTTCAACACTTGTGTTGGTTTTTGCTTTTATATGAATGAAAATTTAAACTTAAGCTCTATTTGAGGCTGGAAACCCTGGCGCTGTTTCAGGCACGTTTCTTTCCTCTGTTGACAAACGCGGCGTTGAGTTCCGTTGCGTAATGTCTTGAAAATTGAGATAAGAGCGGCAGCGGCATTCGGATACATCAGCACTGAGCTAAAAAATTTATTTATTTAGATAGAAACATTGAGATATCTCGAATTCAAGCTGTTAAAGATACTGTTAATAATAATTATAGATATTAATGGAATTTTGTATTTTATTTTCTCAGTTTCACGGTTTATCCCGCATACTTGGGTAGGTCGAAATAACTTTGTTTTAAGGCAATCTGTTATCGCTTTCCATCTTTGTGAAATGAAAAGAATTTAAATATAAATATTTCTGTGGGTGGGTTTCGAACTTACAACGCCTAAGGTAAAATGGCATCCCACTGCGCCACGACCACCTCATACCTCATACCTATATAGAGAGAAGCTGAAATTATATTTTTGGTTTGATGATATTTTTTGGTTTTATAAATCTAGTAATCATATAAATCTAGGAATAATCTAAATCAAAACTAGACAAAGATACCAATCGTAGCGCAAGGGCATAAGTACTGTAAACGCGACAGGTGGTGGGTTCAATTACCACTCGAGGAAATTAAATGTTTAATATTTTTGTTTCTTCGTTCTAGTAACAGGTCAAAGTGCGGCGATGAGTTCCGACAATTAATATGCAATATTTCCATAATTCGGCGGAAAGTGGGGAATGGTCTTGATGGGAACGGAGCACAGAGTTAAGCGCAAAAAAATATTGAGAAAGCTAGTGCAAGAAATTAGTTCTATAAAAATGAAAATTAAAAAAATTAAACAATAAAAAAATATCCAACCAGTAGTTCCTGAGATCAGCACGTTGAACCTAACTAACTCTTCAACATAGCCCCAGCTACAGATATAAATTTCTTTTCAATGATAGTTACTTAAAATTAATTTAAACAATATATTTTTACAACGCAATAAAGTTAGCAGAGGGTGTGTCTTGAAGGATGGTAATACCACTCGAGTATAAAGCTCGACTTAAACTTACTAAGTGTTGCGTAGTTTTGTAGTGATAAAAAGTTATTATATTTTAATGAATATCTATACATATAATATAAAAAAATGTAACTGATCGATGTATGTACATGCAGATATGTGAGAAATATTGTATTATATACAATAGATCATTTATATTTAGAGGCCAGTCGGGGTGCAGGGACACAGTACAGGGTTACTATAAACGCAACTGTTTGAGAGTTCGATCCCCACCCAGGGACGTGAAGTAGTGGAATAGAGTGTCTTAACAATAGGTTTCCTCTGCATAACCTGCTGTGTGCGGGATACAGCGTGAAGGTGATTAATTCACTAATTTATACACCTATTTATGACAGAAATACCACAGTCATTCACTTCTAAACTGACCCACTGTGGGTTTTATTTCTCGTTGATTAGTATGTACTCTGCTTTACCTTTTAAACCTCAACGCGTACGTTTCAGCTGAAATTAATTTGTTTCTGAGATTTGTGAGGCGCGTGGAAGTATTTTTTTTAAATGACACTTTTATACTGAAATGTTTGTAGTAGTTTCTAATTTATTAATTTTCTTTACTTTACTTACTTCTAATATTCTAGTATATTCGAGAGGTTGAATCTGGTAATAATAATTATAAATTTATATTAAACCTGAATTTTTTTTAAAAATAGAGTACTTTTTATTTTTTGTACGTATAGATCTTAGCTAACACACCATAAATAACATATGTATATGGGATACCTTGTTTATATATGTATTTATAGAAGCATCTTCATGCAAACCAGGCATTAGGGTAGTAGGAGCGTAGTGTTAAGACACTACATTCTCCAAATTTTGCCAAACTTTCAAAACATTGCGTGTTGCATCTTTCACTCAATGCTGAGCTTTGTCTACAAGAGTGGGGAAATGAAAATAATTTATATAATATATAATAATCCCCCCCAGTCCAGTTCCAGTCGGAGTACACTACTCCGCGACCGACTGGAATCGACATATTATGTAGATACAAATACTTTATAAATTTTTAAACCAAATATATAAATTGAAACCTTAGCTGACTATCTGATCTGCTGTCTCTGGAAATCTAAATCCTATTTACGTTTATTAAGTCAGCCTCCTTACATTTGTCTTACAAATTTATGACGGTAGGTATGCAAATTTAAGTATATTTAATGAGTTTCCCTTGTCACACAGAAATTTAAATTCTAACAAAGTTTTGCTGAGTGGGGTTTCTTATGACTTTGACATTACCTTAAAGCCATTGGATTAGATTCCCAGGTAAGACATATATTTATATTATAATAACAATTGCACCATAGTTTCCTCATCTGTGGTGCAGTGAGACAGAGCTTGACTATAAACGCGAGGGTTGTGGGTTTAACAACCATTTTGGGGAGTACATAATTTTTATTTTCGTGTATCAGATAGAGATCGACGTCGACCAATGTACCATATTTAAGATACAACCCGGAGTGTCTCAAAACTAGGTTCCATCTGCCTAAACTGCACTGTGCAGGATACAGCGTGAAGATGATTTTTTTTTTCAATCAATTCAAGTAAACAGGACAAAACACGTGTTATAGCGCCATTGCTATTCCACAGCGCGTGGGCGGTAAATCACAGCTATCAGGCATGTAGTTCGGTGAATGCTGGTAGCATGCTGAGAAGTTAGGAATGGTCTACATCCGTCTATATTTATATTATAAAGACAAAGAGTTCGTAGGTTTGCACTAATCTCTGGAATTACTTTTTCAAACTTTTTTTTGTGTTAGATAGTTTATTAATCATGGAAGCCTATAGACTATAGACTACATGATAACCAGTAAATTGAGACTAGTCGTGACGTAGGGACACAAAGGTGCTACTGTGAACACGACGGCTGTAGGTGCGATTTCCACTTGAGGATACGGAATATTTAATATTTTCATTTCGTCGCTCAGATAACAAAGCAAAGCTCGGCTTGTCTCACCATGCATCTCTTACCACTCCTTGTTGTTTCATAAATATTTTTAACCATCCATTTATCTGAAGGTTAATTTATTTGTGGCTGCAAATATAATCGATTTTTTGTTTGTTACTAAGAAATTGAGAATATATTATAACAGAGGTCAAGTCCTCAAAACGGAGAACATAGATGAAGTCCATAATTATATTTGTATTGTGTCAATTATCTTGAATTCAATTTCTACTCGAGGTATGCTTGATGATATTGAAATGATTTCCATTTGTCCGCTCTGAGAGACATGGATTAGCATTTAATTCCAATACCCAACAACGCAATGTCCTGAAATATCTCGAAAACATGGGGAACGGACTGCTTCTTGGTTTGGAAGAAAAAAAAGGTGAACCTGGTTTACATTTTATAAGTCATGTATATCCACCTCAACAAAAACCATAAAACTATGGTGAGTGTAAGGAATTAGTAGTCACAATATCTTGGTCGCGATCTATTTGGCTCCATTTTTATACTCTATACATTTGTTTTTGTCATGTTCCAAGTAAAGTCTACATTTTTTATTCTGCTTAACGCTATGTTTCGGAATAAAAAATTTCATTAAAACACGACCAGCAGTTTTTGCGTGAAAAGTGAACAACCGACAGACTGAAGAATAATAATAATTTTCAATTTTATTTCTGGCTGATGTTATCTGTAGCCAAAATAATTTCGTTTTTTTTTTCAGATTTTCAGTTTTATTATATCTACGAAGAATTTCGCTTTACATCTACGAAGTAAAACAAAATTCAACCATTTTTTTTATAGTAAGGGCCGCTTTCTTTCTATTTATAACAGCATTGTAAACCACGAATCGATATCAATCTCAACGTGTTACTTTAATTAGACATTTATCTTATCTGCTTTGTTTATTTTACAGATTCTTATGTAAAATGTGAATAAGCCTATAAATTAAGTAGTATAGGTGTTTCAAAATATTGATAAGAAAACTGAAAGTGGGTCAAACTGTGATACTGTCGAGTGGCAGAGTTTGAGTTGGAATTTGTCTTATATATTGTTTGTATTAAAGTATAGTTATTTATCTATTAATATCTTGACACAGTCGTGGCGCAGGGTTACAAGTGTGAGCATGTAAACGCGACGATTGTAGGTTCGATTCCTACTCGGGGGAAGGACATATTTAATAGTTTCGTTTCCTACCTAATACGTTTTAATTCATCAAAGTGAACAATTGCATTCGTATTTCAATCAAAAGAATGTACAGTAAGTAACAAGAAGAGGACACGACGTCATTTTCTTAATCCACTCGCATTTCTTCTTTAGTCGTAAATCCTAAAAGCTGTTTGCTTCATTAAAAGTTACTTAATTAAAAATGTTTTTGCATTCATATCGTATTTACGGATTCTTATTCCAGCTTTTACTGGTGGCTTCGCTTCGTGGTCTAGTATATCATATCATCATATCATAACGTGGATCTAACATCAAAATCTTAACAAGGTTTCCTCTGCCTAACCTGCTATATGCGGGATATAGCGTGAAATAAAGGCCAGCAACACCTGCAGCTTCTCTGGTGTCACACGGGGTCGTGAGCGGCGGTGATCACTTACCATCAGGTGACCCGAACGCTTGTTAGCCTCGTCCAAAAAAAAAAAAATTAAAAATATTATATTCTGATAAATTTAACTGATGCTGAAAAATTTAACAAGTATAATAATTACTGAAACCAAAGAAACGGTTACGGCAATTAAGTAATTACGTCGGGCGAATTCGAGTGAGTTATAGCGTACAGTGGATACTTACAATGCTAAGTATAAAAATGTTCCAAATTATGCTAATTACTTAATTTAACTTAAATACTTATCAAAAACTATTATATATATTATATGTCTTTATACGACAGAGGAAATGAAATAACTTATTCCCCTAAGTGTGAATCGTATTCATAATCGTCACATTTACCACAGACGCTATGCCACTGAGCCATAAGCTGAGCCTATGACTTTATAGCCGGTAATACCGAAAAGTCGTATAAACTTTTGGTCGTTATACAGTGGGAAATACTTTATGGAATCTCTTAATTTGATTCGGTATAATTAAAGAATTTGCTCTGAGTAAACTTTTTACATAATAAAAGTACGCCGAATTTAGATTGTCTCATATAATGTTATTGGATCATATTTTATTTGAGTCATATGTTCTTAGATTTTATACTCTGAAGGAAGGGTATTCTTTAAGTACTAGCTGGTAACTACTTTTTTTTGACAGAGAGAATATAAAAAAAAAACATAATATTGAGAACAATCAGACATTCATAAATGTACATCTTAATACTAAGATGTACATTTATGAATGTCGGCTTGTGGTATGTTACGTATTTAAATGTTTCTGTTATGTATTTAAATTTGTACTTTCCACGTAACACAGGCCATGTCCGTTGAAAATAAATATTGGTATTTTTTATGACGTGACAGATTGTGGTTTCGATTCGCAATGAAATAATTATATATAATATAATTATATAAATATATTAATATTTACATGTCCTCGCTTGCGACAAGGCAAAGAATTCGGCTGAAAGTAGGGAACAGAAATGTCTCATACTACTAAACTTAACCTAGATAGGGAACTTAATACTAGATTTCATCTCATTTCATCGTACCCTCTGCGGGATACAGTGTGAACCTAAAAAAATATTCTATCAAAACCAAAAAAAATCACTTGTCAAATCTAAAATCCTAATATTGATAAACCCATATATTCATATTCCACCGACACGGCAAGGTGGAGGAAGTTTGAACAATGACGCCGGCGGCACTTCCGCTGCAACCGGTCCGCTCATACCAGGGTAGCATGTATGTATAGGAGGTTGTGGGTACCATATCGCACTAAGTTTTGGGTAAATAATATTTGATGGAAACGAAGCTGTCATCTATATTACTGTGGTTTATGGTTCTTGAAATCTTCGGAGTAACTTAATTATTTGTCTTAGTTTACCGCTGTATGGATACAACGTGAAACTATAATTGATAGCTGCTGTTTTGCATTCTAATATATTAGTCAATATATCAACTTATAATTTATTATATGTAAAAAGAAGTTTAAATAAAATAAAAAAAATTAAAAAAAAATGTATTTTAGGGATCCGTAACTAGGCAAGTAAAAATGGAACCCTTATAGGATCACCTGTTGTCCGTAACTTAAGATTGTCTGCATTTATAAGTTATACCTACTTCCCGTATAATTATAATTCTGAAATTTATACTAAAGACTCGGTGGGCGACTCGCTCTTAACAGGTTTTTTTAAAAATTCAGCGGTTACAATAGGTTTTCTCTAAACGAGACAAAGTTAAAAGTTACAAAACTTCGGAGAGGTCATTCTTTGTTTGTATACATAGGTATAGTAGTTTATTGTACTATTGCCGTTAAAAATAACCTATTTTAAACCTACTTTTAAATATATAAAAAATAAAACTTCAATATTTTAACTCATCTCCTACAGCTTCTATAATAGCAATAATCCTAAAAAGTTAAATAGCTCTGTTTATAAAAAAAAAAAAAAACATTTCCTTATTATTTCTTTATTCACTTATCTCTCTAAATTAGATATACAAAATCATTCTTGATACGAAACATTTACATAATTTATATAAACACGTCAGAGTTCAAAGGCGTCGTCACAATCAAATATGTGTATTGCATATGAGATGGGAGATTGAGTTACGATTGTCAATTTAGGTCGTATACTTGATGTTGAGGATTCGTGACACAGGGGCACAAGCATGCGACGGTAGGCTCGATAGGTCGAGGGTTCGATTTCTGCTCCAGGAAACACACACACACGCACAGCAGGGTAGGTTGAGGGAACCTTGCCTTTCAGAGCGAATAAAAGTAAATACTATCGTTGCGTTACAATCATATACTTGAGCCTCATTATAGTATACTCAACACGCTTCATTTCATAACAGTCTCTGCTCTATTACAGAGTAAGTTTTAATCACGAACACAATTTGAAGATAACAACACGTCCCGTATAATACTTGCGTGAAAACTTAATTATAACTTATAAAATGCGGGCCCTCCTTTGAATATTCTCTATAAAATACAGAATAAACATTTTATATATATTGATCATTGTCTTATGAGACAAAAATTACTAAATTTTTATTTATTAAATTTTAGTTTCTCTAAGAGGCGGTTTAAGGATAAACTTGGACAAAATTAAAATCATGTTGAATATCCATGCTATATGTTATATCCACCCTTTTGAGCGTTAAGAACATTATCGTCGAAGTTGTTGACCATTTTGTATTATCAGGTACAATAGACTCACAAATATTTAATATTTATATTTCATTTAATTTATAAATACTTCACTCTGGTGTCGTTACGTTGAGTTCTGTTCTTCACTCAAACACGCAATACGAAATGCAGTGTCTTGACACTACGGCCTCTTTGCCTACCCTGCTACATGCGGGATTTATCATGCGGGAGTGTGAAGCTGAAAAAAAGGTATAATATGTTAGGTCATGTAAATACGCCAAATATTACCTCCGTTTCTTAATACGAAAGTCTTTGGCCTTTGGTCAGTTTGCCTGTTGGCAAAGTGATGGTATACGAAAGTAGAATAGCCGCCTACTATCTTTCACATAACGTGGACACCAGCAGTGGGAGGTATTTCCCTGCGCGATAGAATCATAAATGGAACCTTTGGAGAGTGTAAGGCTATTATGAAGAATAATTGCATTTCAGACCGCTTTCAGTTTTCTTTTTTTCTGGCAGAGGAAGCTTAGTGTTGTGATATTTCGTTCACCTCTTAGCGCCAAATTTGAAAAATGATACCATTTTATCAATTTGTCTAATAATTATGTTCAAATTCGATTCTCCCAAGTGGAAATCGAGCCAACACTTATCGTATTTGCAGTCGGAGGTAGTCGTCACGCAGTCAATGAAATAAAATATTTAATATTTTCATTGGTGCTCTCCAAAGATGTGTATGAACGCGGCGACGTGGTTTTGAGTTCCGGTACTCAACATACAATGTCTCGAAAATTAAGCGGGATAAAGAAATGTCTTGTTATAAACGGAATGTCTTAACACTAGGTTCACGGGTTCCCTCTGCCTCCCCAACTATGTGCATGAAGCTATTAAACTGATACGTCTAGTTGTATATAGCTCATATAAGATTCAAACGTTAACAACTGTAGTAGGTGTACGAGTTAGTCGCTAACATTAACTTTGATGCGCAAACGGAAACGGTAACTAAAGTTAACTTCTAACTTACTAAACTTTAAGCGTGTTAGACAGCGTCGTAAAATTGCAACTTGCATTTGTGTAGTAGTTTATACAACCAATTTATTTTCAGTATAATTCACAAATTTCGTGATCCGTAAGTATTTATTTAATATTATAAAGCATTGGTTTGTACGCGGGTTGTGGGTTCGATACCCACTCGATGGCCTTCGCCAGTCAATGACTAGAAAAATTCAGCGGATAGCGGGGAACGTAGTCTTAGCAGAAGGTTCTCTCTGACTATTCTATTATGAGCGGGATACGACGTGAAGTGGATTTATTTTTTATTTAAGCGTTTCTTTGATTGAACGCTCTAATCTAAGAAACTACTGGTAAGAATTGGAAAATAAATGGATAGCCTAGATTATATATAGAGGAAGACAATGATGTTATTATGTAAATATATTAGATTATGTTAATTGTTTCCATTCACCGTCTTACACTTTTCTCTCTGCACTCTCCGCAAAATAACGACAGATGCGTCAACGCTAAATAATTAAACACTGATTTTGTATTGTTAAGTCATTGGAGCACCTGTCACTCAGTCAGCGGTCTCTTGCTAACTTTGTTGCGCGCTGTATGTATTTGTACTGCAGTATTGTAATAGAGATAGTGTTGTATAGTCATGTTGTTGTATGGAAAAGCTTTGACATTCTATAAGCTTTCTGAAGTAATGAAATGTGTAATAATATTAAAAATTATTTGAATTTCTTTGTTTTTTAGAAACCAGTCGCGGCGCAGGAGTTCAAAGTGTGTTGTCAAATCTACCGGCTGTGGGTTCGATCCCCAGTTCGAGGAAGGGTAATATTTATTTAAATTTATAGTTTCATATCTCCGCTCTAATGTCGAGGCAAAGCACGGCGTTGAGTTTTGCCGCTCAACACGCAATAGCTCCAAAATTCGGCGGAAAGTGGGGGACAGTGTGTCTCAACCTTACTAGGTTCCCTCTGCCTACCCTGCTGTGTGCAGGATACAGTGTGAAGCTGATGTGATTGGATTAGAGATTATTTTCCGGTAGGGAGGGAAAGGGTGAGAGGGAACTTTACTTAATAACTGAATTTCATTAACATAATTCATGGGAGGGGCCCAAGACTACTCCAACCATCTACCTAACCCACCAAGCGCAGGCCACCTGATCCCCCCCTAATATTATTTATTATTATTATTATTTATTGCACATTTAAAACAAAAGAGTATACAAACTTAAAAAAAAAATATCAAAAAAGTACAACACGGCGACGTTATCGCTCAAAACGATTATTATTACATAGAATTGTTGTATATAAAATGGAGCTTGACATATTTAATATTATGATCGTTGCCTACTCTCCGACTCAATATAATTCGGCCAAGATATAATCAAATAGATAAATATTCTAAATATTCCAGTTATTTTATATATAAAACGTTGCCCTTGGCGTCCGTGGCTGTGCTTCTTTTGAAACCGTTCCAAAAAGATATTGAAAAAATATTACTATGATATTTGAAATAATATGATAATAATAAAACCGACTTGATATTATAATGGTTTTAAAAATATATTTTTCTGTTTAAAATTTACTAAAAAACTTAGTGTAAGGACACTCCGTTCCCCACGCACACACATAATTTTCGAGACTTCTTATCAAAATAAACTACTGGATTATTTACTACAAAAACGTAATTTACTCTAATTTATAGAAGAAAACAAAGCATTTAATGAATGTACATAATAAATGATATGATAGTGAAGACAAAAACGGTGAGTAAATGAAATACGCGCAAGAAATACGCGTGCGATAACGTTTTTATCTAACAGCGTGCGGTGATTAATGAAGATGGATTTTTTTTTGTTATTGGTTCAAAACACGAAAGGGCGAGTTTTCCAGAAGTTACAGCTGAAGCTTTATTGATGTGGTATTTGTCAACCAAAATTTCAAATTTGTGAATCCAGCAGTTATGTAACATAAATCTAATAGTAATATGAACGTTGTATCTCAGTTAGTCAGTGACGTAAAAGTTATATTTATAAACCAGAGTTCCGTTAGTCCACCCGTCATACTTAATTAACTCTCTGTCACATAAACATTGAGTTGCTAAAGAAATATTTCTCGTTAAAGACAGTTTCTTTAAATTTAACACTATATGACTGTTTCTTCTTAGTAAAATTCTTATACTTATATCACAAAAGTGAATAATATGTTTCGTTGAACACTGTTATCTCAGAAACTAATGGTTTGAATTAAAAATATATATATTTTCGATAGTCCGACCACCGATGACAGTTATCAGCTATACTAGTATTTAATGTTTATCTTTTCTTTCTTTCAAAAGAAAGAAAAGAATATTTTTTTACTTGAAAAAAAAAATCACTCTTGTTGTGCTCGGATTATTTTCATATTTTCAATTTTCTGGAAATTGAGCAGTGCGTAGATAAACAGAACCCGCTATATACTCCATACAGTGAAATTAACAGAGTCTCTCTCTAAAAAACGTGGAAGCCGAAAGCAACTGATCTTGATCGTATCCTTAAACTGATAAGAGCATTTTTATATAGAAAAAGCTTTACCACATTGCTTTACTTCCAATAAGCTTTAGACACTCAACGCGTAATATAAAGGTGTTCTTAGGTTGGGATATCTAACAAAGGGTGGTTAATTGCCTTTACCTTTTCTACAGGGGACACCCTAATAAATTCGTTTTCAACCTTTATATAGGTTTTTCCGATACGGCCTTTTCAAATACCTGTACATGCATAAAATACTAGCTTTTATCTGGGGCAGTATGTCAGAGTTGTATGTGACAGATGACACACTCGTAGTGTCCGAGGTAAGTCTCATCTTCTAACCCAGTAGGGTTTAGAGCTTTGATAATAATCTAAAATTCCTCTTCTGAGCAGCATTTGTCTAATCTTTTATGCAGTTCAGTTACTAAATATATAGTACTATGGAGTGCAGCAGTGTATGCAGTATAATTAGATTTTCTAAACTTTTGCACTTTGTATTCTCGGAAAGAAAATATTTAGGACTAAGAATAATGCTCAAAGCAAATATGCGCAGCCGTTTATTTCTTCGACAGTATTTAAGTGTACTACCGCATACATGAAACAAGATACTTATTACTGTCAGCAAATATAACATTTATTTAAAAAAAAAACTGCTTCATGCTGTATCCCGCGCAGAGCATGGTAGGCAGGGGAGGCAGAGGGAAAAAGACACTTTCTGCTGAATTCTGGAGGCATTACGTGTCGAGTAGCAGAACTCAACGCCGCGCTTTACCTCGACACCAGAGCATGATGAATCATTTTTTATTCGTTATTTCAAAAGTATACTTTATAGAAGTGTTACATAAAATCTATCAGTTCAAACGTGAAACGTGTTCATTCGAATAAAATGAGGATTTGGGCGAAAGTCAGCGTCACTCAATCACTGGTATTGAAGCGGAAAAATCGGTAGCGTTTGCAAAAGCTCTTTGTTTGAGATAAATATTTAAAAATTATTTCAACGGGTTAATGGGATAGCTTAAATTTGATTACCTTCAATCTTTATCATGGATAATAAAAGCTGAGAGAGATTAATATGGAGACACGTTCGTTCTTCGCTTTCTACCCGAATTCGAGACATTAAGTCATGGAGCTAAACGCCACGCTTTCGTCTATCCAGAACTTCAGTGAACTTTTTAATCTCTCTTTTAATCTTCTGGCTTTAAAACCATAATGTTTTTGAGTTCAATTTCCCCTTGTGAGAATTATTTATTAGTGAAATTGTCCCCTTTTTTGATAAACAAATCGCGGTGTTGAGTTACGCTACATAATATTTATTGTAAAAAAATATTATCTTTTAAAACTACATGCTCACAATGACGTGCAAGTAACGAAAATTTTTATAACGGTATGTTATTCCTATAATATTTATTTTTGCGTTTTATTTCTTTGGCAGAACAAAAAGCTACACAGCTACGATGATTAAAGCGTTCAAATAAATATAAAACCATTTGTTTCTAATAGCCTTCTTTTTTGTTCTGTACTAGCGTTTGCCAAGGTGTTTTTTTTTTCTATTAATGTTAACGTGAAGTCTTATCTATATTTTTAATTATTTCCACAATGTATCCCGCTTATAGCAGGGTAGGCAGAGGGAACCTAGAGTGAAGTCACTCTGTTTCCGAACGATTTCGAGACATTGTGTGCTGAGTAGCGGAAATGATAATGGTTCATTTCCTCGAGTAAGAAAAGATCCTACAACCATAGCTTCTACGGTAAGACGCTATGCCGCTACACCACTACTACTATATTATTATAAATTATTAATTTCATATATAAGTAGTATAAAAGACAACAATAACATAGACACAAGGGTGTGACTGTAACGCGACGGTTGTGGGTTCGATTCCCACTCGAGGAATATTTATTTACGTTTATATTTCCATTTTCTTTGCTCTGGTGTCGAGGCAAAGCGCGGCGTTGAGTTCTGCCACTCAACACGCAATGCCTCCAGAAAGTGAGGAATGGAGTGCCTTAATACCGAGGTTCCCTCTGCCTACCCTGCTGTGTGCGGAATATATATATTATATATATAATAAATAACTAACAAGAGTAAAATCTATTAAAGTAATTGATCGTAATGACCGCACATCGCATGACTATCGGCAGTAGTGTTTAAACGATAGAACCGACATATATCTTAGTTTCAGCATATTAAAGTAACATCCAAGTTATTTCGATATATGAGCACAGTTAACTTGAACTTTTAATCTTGTACAAACTTAATATGAATAAACTAATCATCTGCATTCATGATTTTTTATTACTTATTTCATAATCTATAACATATAAATAAAATTTATATTGTATGTGCATGCAAGAAGAGGTTGATGACAGTGGACGAGGTGTAAGTAGGACTGAAAGAGGTGTAAGTAGGGACCGTAGCGTTTGGCGCTCCGTTTTTTTTTCCAGGTTACCTCTGGCTACCCTGATGCGTGCGGAAGTACCTGTACATCATGTCAGTTGACAACAACAACTAGGCTCAATTTTCTATTTCTTCAATTACAAGAGTCACAAGGTGTACAGCATCTCTTATTTTTCATTTTGATAAAGCATTTATTTGTTGTGTCTAGTTCTAGAACAGATGATTTCCCAAAAGACTTGGCTCATTCATAGCATTCGCAATATTTCAGCGCGTGAAGTTTCGAACAGAAATATATTATAATATCGCCCCAGACTTTGTATTGTATTTCAAATACGGTTTAAAATTTATAAGATATATTTATAATATGAGAATACTGTGGCGCAGTGGGTCACCGTCCGATGTAAATTTGATGGTTACAGGCTCAATCTCCATACGGGGAACGATTTATTATCAATTTTTCGTTCTGGCAACACAAATAACGACGTTAAGTTGCGCCACTCAATGGATTTCAGACTGCACATTGTTCTATTTACTCACGTGATATTCTATACGCGAATCACTTATTTAATAAATGTTTGCGAGACGTCGGGAGGGTGAAATATTACTGCGCTGTCTTCATTTCCGTGCATTGATGGGAAGTACACCGGACCGTGATTACCAATCACACTTTGGTCTTATGAACTAACCAAACCAAAGAAACTCGACAGTTGTTGTATAAATGTAATTTATAGTAAATGTATCACAGTCATTAGCTTCGAGAACGGAGTGTCTTACCTCTAGTCCACCTGCCTATCCTGCTATATGCGGGATACAGCGTGAAGCTGAGAAAAATCAATATTAACTTTGATGTATATGATGTATAAATGTGAGTTTAATGCAAATTGACCTTTCCGAGTGCAATAATTCGTCATAATGTAATGACAGACACATTTACAAATAAAAAATTATAATTATGAAGACACGTATTTATGTACATTCACTAAGTATTTTATATCAAAAGCATTTCATCAAAACGAGTGATTTAGTGCACAGATAGTCCATATACAATAGTCTATTTCGACACGTGAGAACACCACATAATGAGGGGAGGAGGAGGGAAGAAATAATTACTATAGTAATTAACTTTCTTAATTATATATAAATATATACGTATGTCTGTTAGATCGTGTGAAGTTTATATTGTATAATTGTTAAGAATGTATTTAGTTTTCTTTGTATGGGCACAGCGTCTGAATGCAACGCTTGTTGTGGATTTGAATCTGCTTCGGGAGATTTAATTATTTTCTTGTCTCTTCATGGTGTTCTTTAATATAGCAGGATTTAGCTTAAGAAAAAGTAAAAAAAATCTTTATTGCAGGCATTTGGTAATAAAAAAACAGGGCACGCGCGAGTCGGGCTCGCCCATCGAGGGTTCCGTACAAAAATTGGAAATCTCAAGCTTTTTGTGAAATTCAGGCACAGCTTAGACAGTCTCTAATTAAATATTTGTAAATCTAAGATGTAAAGATTTTAGTTATACTACTATATATTATGATATCATTTATTATTTATATATGATTAATTGATAAAGTTAAACTCATAATTATTAACATTCAAATATATCCAACATTCTGTTCGATGGTTGACCATTTATTTCAGTTCCATAGGAACTGTATTTATGGCGTTGTAAATTTTTATGTGATAAGTTTATAGCTTTTTATTAGATGGCATTATGTAAATTAATACAAAAATTAATTATGAATTTACATATTGTGTAGGTTATGGTATTTACATATTATATTAGGTATGGTTTTTATGAATTTTAATATAAATATTATATGAGAAAATTCCTTTTGATAAATTTAATGATATGTATATTTAAATATATGTTGGTACATCTATTGAGGCGGAGGCGGCGGTAAAGCGTCCGACAGCATATGCTGTCTGTTTGATTCTCATTAGAGAAAATGATTTGTTTACTTTTCCTCATTTTGATTACAAGACAAAGCACAGCTTAGAGCTTTCCCACTTAATACGGAATATTTCAAAGATGAAGCAGAAACTACCAAAACGGAGAGTTATATCACTATCTTTCCTATACCTACTCTAGAAGCACTATATTCTAGAGACGTCTATGCAAAACTGTATTAACAACACAACTGACAAAACTTTACCGCTATAGTAAGAAAAAAAGTGGCGTTGAAATCCATCACAACTTGAAGCAGAGCCAAACCTTAGGGTTTCTCTTCATCTGCTATAGGTATACATTGTTATAAATAATAAGCACCAAAACTGAAAAAAAAATTGAAATTAAAAAAAAATATTTACCATTAATTTGACTTTAACATATGAAATCTCAGTTAAATTTTACTAATCTATATACATAGATTTATCCTTCAAAGGTATATAGCAGCTGTTATATACTCATATATAATATAGTATTCGCACAGCATCGGTAGGCCGACCTGTATTGTGAGTGGACCTTGACCCATTTATCTTTGTTACACGAAAGCTCGTACAATTTAAGCTGTTTTTTTTTGTATTTTGTTATTCCAAAAATATTGACTTGGTTATTGTACACTATAATCCTTTATGAAGAATCATGACACTAGGACGAATTAGTCATTAATCATTTTTATGTTTGAGGGTTTTTTTTCAGTTTTGTGGCAAAAACTCCTAGATTGCTATGAATGATAAGCCATATAGCAGATAATATATATACGGTAAGTGGCGAACGATACAGCGTGAAGCAAAAAAATGTTAAGAGTAAATCACGTTGATGAATTACATTTAACAATATTATTTTGCCTCCAATATACATCTGTGTTAATTTATCGGTTTGGCTTCTGGCTCACCAATCAATGAATACATTAATGTAGAAACGGTATAGTCTATACTTCTATCTATACTAACATTATGAAGCTGAGGAGTTTCTTTGTTTGAATGCGTTAATCTCAGGAACTACTGGTTCGTAATTATGTGTATCTGCGTTTTGATTGACCCGTTTGTAGAGAAAGGCTATGCAGGTAGATATATCAAGTTAAAGCTAGACTCTGTGTTGTAGCGGAACTCAACGCCGCAATTTAGGTATAGGTCAATGCTATTATTAAAATTCCTTATATAAATGTATATACATTCTTAGATTCCTCACTTTTCGTTGAATTCTGGAGACATTACGTGTTGATTGCCTCGTCACCATAGTGAGGAAACGATAATATTAAATGTTTCATTACCTCTAGTGGGTATCGAACCTACAACACGCCTACCCCTCCGGCACGACTCGCCTCGTTTATATATAGAGATTCAAACATATTATGGAAATTGAAAAGCATCTTATTATAACTTAAATGAAATCGCGGATAGCTGAGAAGGTTTAATGAGACCTAGACGTCTTCGGTAGAACCTTAAAAGTTTTTTCTTTAACTTGACACCTAGGATATTTTACTTTGAGGAGTTTTGTAAAATATATTTAGAATTTTGTGCCGGAATATTTACATAGTGAGTGTGTATTCTTTTCTCCTTGAAAAATTTCCTTTTTTTTCGTTTCACGCTTTATTACACATTTAGCCGGGTTAGGTCGTGACACGTAATATTCTACATATTACGTGTCATGTGGCGGAAATCAACGCCACATTTTGCTTTGCCAAAACGGAAAAGTGGAAATAATTTGTGGCAAGGATATATTTCACATAATATAAAATTAAGGTGCTTCAGTGTTAATGCAGTTATCAGTATGATAAGGATAAATTCTAATGGAAAAGTTTATATATAAACTTATAATTTATAATTAGGTACTCGTGCATACATCATCTTAACACGGAATGTCCCGAATTCAAACAGAAAGCCAAGAAGTAAAGCAGGGTGTCTTGACACTACGCTATCTCTGCGTGCAAAAGAAAACTTGAAACCACTGTAGACTATCAAATACTTTACAAATCTGCTACAAACTTACTAACAATGTAAACAATTTCAAAATCCTTCTTTGTTATTATAATGAAGTAAAAATAGTATTTTATTGTTTGAAATTTCAAATTGTACTTGTAATTTATAACTCTATTCAAAACACTATCGCGGAGATGAAAACATTTATAAATGTAAGATTGTTTACAAATTAATCTTTGCTCGACTATCTCAGAAATATTCCTTTGATTTACTTACTTTGTAACGTTCCTTTATATTTACGTAGACGCCGTCGTGGCGCCTTTAGCTTTTCTAAATTATCGTAATGGGTTCGAATTCGGCAAAATATGCGCTCTTATTCTAGTCAGTCGCGGTGCAGTAGCACAAGCTTGTGACTGTAAAAATGACAGAACGGAATGTATTGAGTCTAGGTTCCCAGGTTCCTTCTACCTACCCTCCTATATATTCGGAGCCTCTCCAGAGCTATATATTTACACTAATATTTGCTGTAGAGTTCATTTTGGGCTTGTACTTTGACTTTAATCGTTCCAATGTAACCCACTGTCGATACAGTCAAAGCTACTTCAAGCTATAGTAAGAAGACGCGAGAGAAACCGCAGGTAAATACTAGTTAAGAATTTATAGAAAAATTATTTCAGCTATAAAATATATGACGAATGTTACAAGTTTAAACAAATGCATGCGTTTTTGAAATGCCAGCACTACATTGTATGATAAATGCTAAATACTCGCGACTGAATGAGTTTTCCTTCTACACCTCTATTCGCTCAATCGGTGTAAGGTTGTGATGCACTGAGTTAAAAGACATTGAACAGTTTTACTGCGCATTTTCGAGTTTTTTATATTTTCCACTTGTAAGCAAAGATAGTTAATACTACTATTACTAATGTTATGAGGTTTAACAGCTTGTTTGGTTGAACATTCTGATCTCAGGATCTTTTGATTTGACTTATTGAAATTGAATATGATTGATAAATAATATGCCTAAATGACTTCGAAACACATAATTAATTAATGTTTATAGAAAAATACGGCTAACATCCAAATAAGTAATTGTTTCTTTTTGATACTTACTCTTCTTCTCTCTAAAAAGAAGGAAGAAAAGATATATAAAAAAAAACTTGACTTTTTTCGCAACAAAATAATGTGTAAACTGTAAATACAATGGAATTCGATTCTCATTCGTGATTACTTATTTTCATTTCAGGAACAAGACTCGAAAAATTGACCAGTATATGGAGAGTATCTCTACACTAGGTTCCCTCTACATACCCTGCTAGATGCGGAACACGGCGTAAAGATTAAAAACAAATAAATAAACAAGTAACTCAGTACACCCCATACCTTAAACCCGCTGTGAAACACTTTACTTTCAGTCCGGGGACCGCGTGTGGCTGCGCGGCCGTGCGCTCGATACAGTGAAGTGTATATAACAGACAGTACATGTCATATATATATAACATATATAATTAGAGTGTTTTTTATGTAAGTTTTTACAAAAATTTTCTCTAATCTTATACTATTATATATTTTACTAGTATACATATCTATATCTATAGTAGAAATATTATAGCAATTGAATAGTGTGCGAAAATTTAATGAAATTTTTCTATTTTTTAATTATTTGAGTATATTTTAATACATATAT
This sequence comes from Heliconius aoede, assembly GCA_037355905.1. Taxonomy (NCBI): domain Eukaryota; kingdom Metazoa; phylum Arthropoda; class Insecta; order Lepidoptera; family Nymphalidae; genus Heliconius; species Heliconius aoede. The sequence goes on from JBAIZZ010000266.1 coordinate 601,623, forward strand.
GTTTCTTTAATATATATTTTATTAATTTTGGCTATATGAGGAGATATTTTTTTAAGTTCGTGATATATATTTTTTTCGAATAGAATCCAATGTGTTTCGACCAATGACTAATTTCGACGAAATAAATGAAATTCCTAATAAATTGAAAAGGAAATACTTTCCGTATAACGTAATGTATGTGAAAAAATATCTCACCTTTAATAAGACCATACATAGTACGCACTTAGGAACGTAATGTTTCAATTTGAGAAGACTTAAGTTAAAGCGTTATAGTTCTATGAAGTTCTATATATATATATATATATTTACAAATATATATTTTTGTATCTCGCCTACCCTAGGCATAGGGAACCTAGTGTAATGTCAATGTCAAAAAACTCCATTCTCCACTTTCTGCCCAGTTTTTCAAGAAATTGCATTTTAAGTGTTTGTCTTGTCATTGGAGCTTGAAAATGAAAATAATTCATTTCCCCAAATGGAAATCAAACTCAAAACCGTCATATTTGCAGTCATATTCTGAACGTTGCGCCACAATGGCTTCAAGAATATCTCGAATGTAGTAATATTGAGTAACATTTACATAATTTCTAAAATGTGTTACGTCAAAAGTATTAACAACTAATGTACTTATGAATATATTTTAGACTAACAAATTGGTAGCGCGGCTTAGATGTTTTAGGACGAGATGAAGAGCAAGGGGCATAAATTAAAAAAAAAACGGGAATGGTTGTGGGTTCGATCCCCACTCGAGGAAATGCATTATTAATTCAAAAATGTATATTTTCATATTTTCGCTCTGGTGTCGAGGCAAAGCGTGGCGTTGAGTTCTGCCACTCAACACACAATAACTCTAGAATCCGGCAGGAAGTGAGGAACGGAGTGTCTTAGCACTAAGTTCCCTCTGCCTACCCTGTTATGTGTGGAAGTGTGAAGCAAATTTTATGAAGATATGTCTTCAATTCCCAATTAAAGGATTATTTTATTTATATTAATATAATATTAGATGTAGGCCCGTTTTGGTAGGGGCACAATAATACGAGGAGATAAAATAATTAAAATTTTCATTTCCTCGCTCTAGTAGCGTTCCACCATTCAATACCTCCTCCTGCCTCCAGATTTCTGTCTATTTTGTGTCGAACAACGTAGAGACCGGAAGAGACTTAACACAATGTTTCCAGGATCTCCTGCCCACGCTATTATGTGTGGGTTAAGGCTGTTTGTGTTAAGCTAAATTATTGTGGACACGGCGGCCTAGTCAAACAAAGCGCGCCGTTAAGATTCGCCACAAGGCTAGAGCCTTAAATAAGTATCTACTAAAATAAATATTATTAGTATTAAAAGAGACTTAAAAAGAGATATATCTCTCATTTCTATTTGCATTCAATGTAAAAACATCGTGTAGGGACGTAATCCTCACCTGTAATCAAGAGAATGATTATATTTAATTTATTTAATTTCTCCACTTTGGCAGACGAAGCGCGGCGTTAGTACCGACGCAATATTTTGAAAAAAGGTCGTTAAACGGGGACCTGAATATCTTATCATAATGGTCTTCTTCCTACACTACAATGTGGGAAGCAGCGTGAACTCGTTAGGTCAGCATCGAGCACGAACGTTAAAAACTTTATTTATTAAGGTACATTTAATATAAATGGTATAAAATTCTACATATAATATAATGTAAGGTGCATATTTATTGATTTAACATATAAAAACATGTTAAATTACTATAGAATTTTAGGAGTGGTTTTTGTGAAGATTTTTTTAGCAAAATTAGATATTGATATAATAGTATGACAAAAATTATATAGCTTAACGCTATATAATTTTTGTTGTCCACCAAGATATCGTAGTGACATGTGAGCGATTGTGGCGCATTTGACACAGGTTAACAGGGTTCCCACTGGGTTGTATGTAACAATATACAATAATATAGTATCATCGAGCTGGTCTGATAATTTAAAAGCACTACAAGTTTTTCATTGTATATTTTTATTAGGGTTCCGTATCCTTTAAGGAAAAAAGGAACCCTTATAAGATCACTTATTTGTCTATCCATCTGTCTGTCTGAGATATCGAATTGAAATTCAAAGCATATACTTAAGTCTACGGCTCTATGATTTCCTAAAAAAAATTATTAAGACATTTACTAAAAACAAAGATATTGCTGTTGAGGTATTGTGTATATGGTAAAAAATGCGTATATCGTCACTATCAAGGGAATCGAAATTCGTACGGTACTTCGATTGACCTAGAATTATGAAATTTGGCAGCTAGCATATACAGGTATCTCTAGTACTAGTTCAAGAAAAAATCTGACAACTATATAATTTGGTTAAATTCTGAAAAATAATAACCTTAAAAAGGGGGCAAAATTTGGCATTAAAGCGGCTAGCTCAAGTAAGGTACCAGATGAAAGAGCTCTGGCCGAGCTAAGCCTGAATTCCAAACAACACTTTTCTTCTACTTCTACTTGAAGTAGGTAGCTTCCGCATTACGTTACAATTACATAAATTATTATACACTCAGTCCCAAGACACTTCCGTTCCTCACTATCTGCCGAATTCTGGAAGCTTTGCGTGTTAAGTGGTGGAACTCAATGTTACCGCTCCCCCCTGCGCCACCTGCGCTACGACTGGCCCCAAAAATAACAATCTGATGCGTAAAAATATATCCGTGAATCATCTAAAATACTTAAATATTTGTATGACGTCAAAAATGTGGTATGCTATAGCGCAGAAGGGAAAGTGGGCTGTTTTTATTCACGTACGATTTAGTAAAAAAATAAACACTTCTGCTTTGGATTTTTATATATACAATTAATAAATAGTTGCTAATAGATTTTTAAGCATTAATCGTATTGAATTCAAGATTGATTTGTTCTTTTCATGACCGATTCTTTGTTCTTTTTTTATTTTAAAATCTTTCAGTCGGTAGTTTTTATCTACAAACGATTTAGTAAGGAAAATGAAGTTTTTATATTTATTTTTTATACTGCTTGAGACATTTTTTATATTTATTAGATCTAATTAAAGTCACTTAGATGTAAAAGATATATAAAATGCTTTAAATCTTGAAGTTAAGAATAAATGTGATTCGCCGTGTGATCCCGGTTTAGAATAGGATCACCCTGGTACTGTCGGTGTCGTAAGAGGCGACTAAATCAGGTGACCCGAACGCTCGGTTGCTTTGTCCTCTCCATAAAAAATTTTTTTTTTGTTTCATTGTTTTCTAATTATCCGAATATGTTACAAAGTGGGCTGTTGAGTTGCAAGTTGAATGAAGATATTAAATATGTTATTACTCTAAACTTACAACCATCGCGTCGAATGCGCCACGATTGCTTTTTTTAAAATATATTAAGCTTATGTTCCGTAAGGCTCGTAAGGCTTTCCAGGAATCTCCATATCAAATCCACATGTCAAATTTAAACTTTCTAAGTGCAGTAATTTAGTTTGTACGCTATCTATCAGTCAGTTAGAGTTTTATATCTATGCAGGAACAAATCAAGGTCAATCAAAAAGAAATTCAACTTTATAAGCGGACTGTAATCTGAAAAACCAGAGTCCAACGTGTAGATATAGCGTAATGTAGTCTCGTAAAAACCGTCATTACATTTTTCGCTTTGTTGAAATGTTTCAGGAACATTCCTTCATTCAAAGAGGCTATAACAAGTTTTATGGGCTGTATAAAAAATAATTTTTAGTTGATAATGCCCAAGTTATACTTATTCCGATGGGTTTGTCCGTGTATTTAAAATTTATTTTTATTTTATTTATTTGTTATATTAGAGTAAAATGCTAAGTTTATAGTGGACCGTTGTAGTTGTGGGTTGCATTACTTGTTTTATTAAGTGAACAACGGAGTGTCGTGTAACTGTCTCTATCTCTATATCATAATATATAAATAAATACCAGGTCCAGAGACAATGACAAATATTTTTCTTATAAAAATTATTACTTGAGTCAGTCGTGGTGCAGGGGTAGAAAGTATGATTGTAAGCGGGACAGGTTGTGAGTTCAACCCCAGCTCGAGGAAATTAAATATTTATATAATTTTATATTTATATTTTTTGTTCTGGTGTGGAGACAAGGCGCGGCGTTGACTTCCACCAGTCAACACGCAATGCCTTCAGCGACGGAAAGTGGGAACGGAATATCTTAACACTAGATACCCTCTGCCTACTTTACTGGCGTTGGGTTCCACCACTCAGTTGGCGATGTCTCGACAATTTGGCGGTGCATGGAAGAAAAGACAACATTAAAACTAAATTCTCTCAACTTCTAATCATCGCTCATGCGAGAATGGAGCTGTTTTTTTTTATTATACGTATAATACTAGAAATATAAAAAAATAAAAAATATAAATGCAATACACATGTTGTTGCCACAAAAATATAAATGCAATACACATGTTGTTGTTGTGATTAAAATCACAATGAATAATTTAAATAGATATTCAATACAGAGTGCTTCCAATAGGTGCTCATTTGAAAAAATTACGTAACTTTTTACTAAAAGCTGTATTAACTCGCATATTGAACGGTCGGCAGAGAGCGGAAAATTCAAAAAGCGGAATATAATAGATATGTTGGGGGTCTCACATATAACAAATGTGATTTTTTCCGTTTTTATAAATAGTGGTACGGAGCCCTAATATAATTTTACTTCGGTCGATTTTTATCGAACTTACAATCGTTGCCTGCACGTCCATTTCATGACTAGAATAGGCACGCTGTATCACGCACATGGCCTGGAGGAACCTGGGAACCTAGGAACCTAATTTTAAGACACTTTGTTCCCACTAAGACACTTCTGATCTACTCTCTCTATCTACTCTTCGCCAAATTCTGTTGGTGTTGTGTGTTGAGAAACGGAATTCAACGCCGCGCTTTGCCTTTTCACCAGGGCGAGGAGATGAGCGCCTCATCTAGTGATAGTAAACTGAAAATTATTTCTTACAGCTATACTTCATACACTATGAATCTCAAAACATAATATAAATAACCTATTTCATGGAAATTCAAGTAATTTGCATACATTGAAATATAATAGTCGCTTTAAAGATTTCATTCGAAATCGCCTCCATTTTGCTTTGACGGCAGTGACACGACGACAGACGGACGGGCGCGAAAACAACTCTCGCAATATCTGTTTGTGTTGAGATATTTAGGTCAAAATCTCTTTTGAATTTAAATTTGGTCTATTTAATAATTTTGCTTGTGTTTCTATGCATTTTTTGTACAGATTTTTTTATTGAGACACTTAAGATAACGGCCATCGTGGCGCAACGGTAAGTAATTAGATGTGTTGACATCTAAATACTTACCGCGACGATTATAGATTCGTACACGTAATAGATATACACATGCCCGTTACGGTACTCACGCAGTGT
>JBAIZZ010000267.1:0-40559 GCA_037355905.1 Heliconius aoede
CAACTTAGCCTTTTACAAGTGGAGTATAATAATTCAAGTCCCTCTCGTCTTTTTCTATCAAGAATATTCTCATTCAGCAAAAAACTTAATAGGCTAATAAAGTCAAGTGATTTTACGTTACGAAATGAAATTTCGAGCAAATTATGGCGAGTTACGAGATTATCTGACTGTAGGTACGTGATGATTGCGAGTTCGATTCTCTATCGAAATTTTTTTTTGGGCTCTTGGGTTTTTTTGCTTCATGCAGTATCTCATACATAGGAGAGTAGGTAGTGACAATATTGTGGGTTCTATTTCCACTAAAAAATGGTGAAGAGGCAACGATGACAATAAATTGCACCACTCAACATTAAATATCTCGAACATTGGGCGGTACGCGGTTAGGTTCCCTGTACCTACTCTACACCATTTACGTTCCGTACCCTACCAAACGGAGGATGTCAAATAAAAAAAATTCGTACATTAAAAGTATATCATAATTTACTTTATGTTATAACGTAATGGTCTTGGTAACTGCTAAGAATATTTTATAGTCCATTTAACACATACTCCACGTTACGTTGGATATCAAGCCTCGAATAGCCGGTTTCTTATGAGCGTAATGCTTTATCGTATTACGAAATTTAATATAATATAGAAATTCTTTTATAGTATTTTAGATGCAAGCTTCTGGCTGGCTAGCTTATAACTTGTCTTATAGTTTTACTGCAGATACCCCCAAATTGTAAAATACAATTTATATGTTACAATTTATATGTTAATCTATACCAATAAAATAAAGCATTTTGGTGAAAATTACATCGCATGAACCTAAAATGGAGTTTAATATTAAATAATTATATTGATTTTGAGGCGCAGTGGCACAGCGTCTCAATTCAAACGCGACGGTAATGGGTTTAATTTTCAAGGTTAAATACCTCAAATATCGAACCCACAACCACCATGTAAACAAACAGATGTATTCCCACTGCGCTACGAAGTATTCACGCATAAAATATATTATGTTCCAAAATAACAGCTTCACTTTACGAATTTTATTTTGCGGCTCAAATTTAATTGGCTATAACGTGACAAGGGTTCCGAAAGGCAGTTGACGATCACTACGTACGTACAGCGAGAATATATCCAGTCATCAGTAATGGTTTTATTGTACAAACCGCCTTATTGTTGAAATTGTTATTTTTTGGTAACCAATTAATTGGATAATCATGAGTAGCAGCTTCGGCCTCGACACCTCGTATTCAGTGATTAAACATGAAGTACGAGTATTTCATTGTTCCGAGAGGGAATCGAACCCACAAACTCTCGCGTTTAGTCACTCTTAGTGCCCCAGCGCCACTACTGGCCCCACTAGTTTTGATATATTAGAATGTAATGTAATGTTACTAAGCTATTAATATATAAGCGAATGTTATTTAAATAGATTCGTTAAAGCATCAACCAGCGCGGTTTTACAAAACAATTTACATATGAATTAGTTGTTCAGCGTTCTAGAGAAGACACCAAAAATATTATATAAGATATACGAGTCACTTCAATGACGTACAGTTGAAAACAAATGTTTTGTTGTTATTAGAATTTACGGGTTGCGGTGTCAAAATAAATAATATTTTATATGTCTGAAAATAGCAAATATCATACTAATTATAAAGATGTAGAATATGTTTTTTTTCAATATATTAATCTCAAGAACTACTCAAGAAATACAAATAATATCAAAAATATTTTTTTGTTGTATTTTGTTTCAAAAATATCATTGTTGTTTGTTTATTAATAAAGGTTTTATAGGAACTAAATGTAATATAACCCACACCTAATTATATAACATATATGGAAAAAAATAAGCCTACAATAAATCATAAAATATTTAACTAAAAACATTCACTAAATAGTATTTATAGTATTAATTTTAATCCACAATGTAATTTTTTTCCTTAAAAGCGCTCCGTCACGTGAAATAAAGTGTCCCATATAATACATTAATTGTAGCGCTAACACCTTTCGACGTGACAGTACACGGTAATTTGGTTTACAACCTTCACGCTCGAACACAAACATGACACGCTGTAACCTGTTTACTCATGAAATGTGAACTATAGCTCGTCCCAGTAGAATAGACGTGACGTTTTCATGCCTCTACAGTAAATGAAATTGCATGAAAAAATTGACTTGTGTCTGGATTTGACAGCGTTTCAAGTTTTCAACAATTGTATAGGTCAGTCATGTACCTCCTGCAAGTGCTAAGAGTGTGACTGTAAGCGCGATACGAGGTTGCGAGTTCAATTCCCACTCGACGAACTGAAATCGAGGTGACTAACAAAACGCGGCGTTGAGTTGCGCCGCTCAAATCGCAATAAACCCAGAATTCGGTGAAAATTGAGAAATTGAAATATCTTAATGTGAATGGAATATCTTAACATTAACCAGACAACCAACCAATCGGGCAACTGACGTTAAGACGTTCCTGTTGCAATACTTCTGTACCCCTCTTTCCGTCAAATCCTTAAGCTTTGCCTCATTACAAGATCGAGAAAAATAAGTTGGCTATAATGGTGTCTATATTTTTGTTTATTAAATACATATTTATTAACATATGTAAATTAAAGAATCTAAAATGAAATCATGCCGTCGTGACGCAGTTCCCACTGCGCGAGCGTCTGAATCACAATCGGTTGATGGTTTAATTCCTACCTTGAGAAATGTGTAATCTTTAAACTGTAAGTGTCCTAACACTAAATTCTCAGGTTCCGTCCACCTACCCTACTATTTTTGGAGTACACGTGAAAGTGTGACATATGATAAACACAAAACGCAAAAATTTTAATCATAACTTTTAACAAACACAAAGTTTAAGCTCCAGGTAAAAAGTTAACGTTATTAAATTTTGACATCCGGTTAAAAAAGCTCAGCAAAAGCCTCATATTCCAACAATAACACTGTCGCGACTGACGGACGGACAGATTAATCTAGTTATACAACTCCTGCTAACTGAAGGCTGCGAACCAGTAACTGAGTTATTACTGTATAGATTGCATGTAGTTACTAACTTGTTGTCGTTTTAGGTAATTGATTGTAAATTTTATTGGAATTAAAATTTTCGTTGTACATTATAATTATTTTTTTTTGTAATATATTTACTAAATAATTTGAGACCGAAACGACTGCATAAATTCTTGGGCTAAGAATGTAAAGAGATGAAAATGGTACGATTATATAAAACTCCATAAATTTTGCCAATCTGAGAACTGAGCAGTACTAGTGGAGTATTAGACAAAATTTAATAAAATCAACATTTATAAAATAGGTGACTTGCTTAAATTAAATAACATACAAAAATCATTTCAACAGGTTAGCCAGTCTTACCGCCGCACAAGCGTGTGACTGTAAACTTGTCTGATTATGGGTTCGATTTCCTCTCCAGGAAATGTAATTTTTAATAATCGAGGCAAAAACCACCACTCAATACGCATTGCCTCCAAGAGTAAGTCTTAACACCAGGCTTCCTTTGCCTATCCAGCTATGTGGGACACAGTGTGAAACTGAAAAAAAAACCCAAATCATATTAATCTAAAAATACTAAAAGCTGTATCATATCCGATTATATCGATATATACGAGAATAATAAACTTGCTCGAAGCAACATTTGGTTTATTTCATTGGAAAGTGATTTTTAAACGCGCGAAGTGTAACCAAACAAACGTTTTATATTTAACTACTACTGACTGGTAAGCGTGTTCTTGATGTGGAGTGGTGAGCATGAATGGATGTAGTAGGTTCTTTCTATTCTAAATAATTCCTTACAACAAAGCACGTTAACTCATAAGCTTAACATAATATAAGACAAAATCCCTTCAGTGCCCCATGGAAAGGACTTTAACACAGTGTTCACTAATAGTATAAAATTCTGGTATAAGAAAATGAGTACAATTATTAAAGGTGAAGTGATTTCTATTCTATATATGTATTATAATGAAAGATAAAAATCTACATATATAAAAGTAGACGTTCCCACTGACATAGATAAGGCCCACGCACAGCCGTAACCACTGTGCGTGAAATTTTGATTATTTTCAAAACGAATACCCACTAAGAAGGGATTTGGAAAAATTTTACCCTGAAGGAGTATGGAAAATGTATGGAAAAATCTTTAAATCGACACCGATTTTTATAAGATTTGAAATTCAAACTCTTTAAAATATTTCATTAAATATCTGTTTCATAGATTTTTAGGATTCACCCCATAAAGTGAAAAAAATTTAATACATATATTTATTAAATATTCGTATATTTCAAGCGGTCGAAGCCACCTGTGTCCACTAGTCGTTTATATTTTTTTTTTGAGTACAAAAATGAAAATCGAAATTCAATATCGATTAACTCACTTTTTCCTTATTAACCTTTTTAACCTAATTTTATAAATATTTTTCCTTATTAACCTATTTTATAAATATATATTATTTTAAGTTAGAATATATGTTATATATCTACAGCTATCACATGTACCATAATGGTGTTTACATATACTACCAGATAAGGCTGTGCTACTGTACTCTGACGTCATAACTTATAAGTACGTCGATATTTGTTTGATAATGGAATCACTCTGTACATAATATTCAAGAGTTGTGAGTACTTGCAATTCAGTGTGCTTACCGATAGTTACTATTAGTATGTATTTCATGTATGAATATATTAATTTAAAAAATCAGCTTCACGCTCACAACAGGGTAGACAGAGGGAATCTAGTGTTAAGACACTCCGTTCCTCATTTTCTGCCGAATTCTGAAGGCATTTCGTGTTGAGTGGCAGAACTCCACGCCGCAATAATATATTAATATTTTAGTTTCATTCACACTGTATCCTGCTCATAAAAAAGTAACCAGAGGGAATCCAATTTTAAGGCAGTTCCCGTTTTTCTCCCCACTTTCGACTTCATGGCTTGTTTGCGTCAACAGATGTTAATGGCGGAACTCAACGCCGCAGTTTATCTACCAGAGCATGGAGATGATAATAATTTCAATATAATCAATCTGAATCGGGATCGAACACACAACCATCGCGCTTGCCTTCACTGTAGAAAAGAAACAAAAAAGAAATAATAATATACAAAAAATAAACGTTCCAGTGCCATACAGTATATATGTAAATTGAATCAATCCGAACCAAACCTCGTTACATTTTTTATCTTTCAGGTAGCGACGCTCGAGATAAGATTAGAACAATGCTCGTGAAATACAAAGGAAACGTGGAGAGCGGTCTATGAAGTGAACAATTATGCATCTATGAGTGTTATAGTGGCATAGTGATATAGTGTCATAGTGATATAGTGTCATAGTGAGCTAGTGAGATAGTGAAATTGTGTTATGTCAATTTAGTGGATTTCCAAAATGGGTTGTCAGTTAGGAAAGTTAGCAGCGAGTGAAAGGAGGGTGAATAATCAGGCGTTGGGAGACGGACCCCCTCCAGCTACGGACCCTCGACTGCCTTTGACGGCCAAGCAGAAATATTCCATGCTCGCCTCGTGGAAAGGCATTTCGAGAGCTATGGAAAAAACCGGCATCTGTATGTTTATAAAGTAAGTTTAGTACTCATTTAATATATTGGCTAGGATTTTATAAAGTTATATTAGTTTTTAAATGAGTCTTCGTTTCAATAGGTAAACTAGAGATTGAAATTTAATCTAAAAGAGTATATTTACTTTCTCAGAAAATGCGTGGTTTGAATTTACATAGCTAGCGAACATTAGCGAGCTCGAACTTGCCATCTATATTGAACATTATATTCAGTATTTATTCTGTAAAATGGAATTATGAGTAATATTAGGATAAAAAAATATTAACAATATGAACTTTTATCTTCATATAGAATCCGTCGTAGCGTAGCAGCACAGCGTTTGACTGTAAACTCGAGGTTGAGGGTTCGAGTCGCAATCGGGGAAGTGAAATATTTAAATTTTCGTCGCTCTGGCCTGTCTAGGTATCTTGTGCCTACTTTGATAAAGTCAACCTGCTACTACGAGATACAGTGTGAAATTAAAAAAATGTTGTCGATAAAACTACACATTGGATTAAGATTTTTATATTTAAGCCTTAAATAGTACCTACTTGCATCATAAGTTTCAAAGACTGAAATTTTTTTAGGACCTCTAAAACATTAACCTTTTTTGTTTCTTTAATTTATTTAGTTTACATTTAATATAGAAAAATACTTATTTAGAAAGTGGATAAAAATTTTAAATACCACTTTGAAACCGGAGTATCTTATCTCTCTAGATTCTATTCTGCAGAGGGATCTGTCTAACCTGCTTTGCAGTATTATTTTAATACGGTGGTAGCTCTATGTTCATATGATGATTCGAAAGTGCTTGTTAAAGTCTATTCGAATAAAGAATATTTTGGATTTGAATTTGATATTCTACGAGACGGGTTATGGATTTGTCTCTGACTCGAAAAAATTAAATATTTATTATTAATATTTGTTTATATTATACTCTCCACTCAATATGCACTGCATCCAGAATCAGCGTAGCGGGAGCGGAATGTCTTAACACTACTTCTGTTTACCTTGCTACTTGAAACTATTACAATCTGTAAAACTGCAAAGAATATTTAATGTTCACAAAATTTCTGAAAGCACATTTTCTGAAAGCTAAAACTTTTCTAAACATATACCATACATTTAACTTAAATATTCTACTCTGGTTGTAGAAGTAGATATAATAAAATTTATATGCAATTTTCTCAAACTTATGTGAATATAATTTCTAGAAGACAGGAGTTAAGCTTGTTCCAAACGATCGATACGAGTTTATACTATGGGGTGCTAGTAATCAGGATGTTATACAATATATTACTTTTTACTTTATTTAATCACTCATTTAATATTAATAAGTAGATTAGATTTTTTAAACAAAATAACGCTTTATATTTTAAATATATTTTGTCACTTTGTCTTTTTCTGCACTATTTCATATTCCCATCAGGAAAGCAGCAGACAAGCGTGGTATAAGGCACTGTACCTTGTTATCAGGCAAAGACGATGAAGACATGGGGTACAAAGCGTATTCACCGAAGTGGGAATTATCTTAACACTTAATTCGAAGTGCTGATATATATTTCGGCCTCTCTAAATATTAATTATAATTTATGAATTATCTTTTATTAATATATATCGGACATTTATGAGAAGAAATTCTGAACTTTCGTAAAGTACCGTAAAAGGCCGTACAGTACAGTATTAGAAGTATTAAAATATTAAAAATTAATTAATATTGTCATATTTTATTTGTATAATAATTAGAAATAACAAATAAAGTATGTTCCATTTGTATTTATTGTATTATTTGTACATGTTTCAACCACCACGACCCTGGGGACGACAGAATTTATATGTCTTTTTAATTCAAACATTTATAAATTTAGTAAACCCAAGAGACAATACAGCCAATCATAGCTAAAACATTAAATTTAATTTTTAATTATCATAATTGTTACTTGGTTTATAATCTATCCTCTCCTACAGTTAGAATTCTATAAACAAAATAATCGATCGAAATGCATTTATTCAGATTTCACACGTTACGTATCTAATTCACATGTTATTTACCATTAGTAACACGAACACACATGTTATAAGCACATACGTTTTACTGCGAACATGTAGAAATAACAAATATAAGGTTGATTAATTACATTTAAAGAAAATATTTACAATATGCGTAACTTCTCAGTGATCGACCGAGCGGCTGGGGAAAATTTTGTTTTAAATATACCTGCGACCTATAATGTAAACTGAGAAAGAAAGTAACCGATACTATAAGTTAAAATATTTACAAATTTAGGTATTGCCAGGTGTCAGTGAGTGTTGAGTGGGAAATTCTACGTCACCTTTTGTATACTGGAGCGGGGAACTTGTTTTTTAGCTTTAAACTTTTTTCCCTACATACCAGGATAGGTAGAGGGAATATCGGAACCTAGATTTTTAAGACGGCCCGTTCTCATTAAGACCGTTTCCCACTTTCTACCAAGTTATTGAGTGGCAGAACACAACAAGAGAGAGAGAGAGAGGGAGAGGGAAAAGAAATAAAATTAATAAATATTTCATTTCCCCGCGTGATAATCGCATCCACGACCGTGATATTTACAGTAGCACGTTCGCCCCTATAGATTCTACCCTTCGGAGATCAACATCCAGTGAATTTTATAATTAAAAGCTGGCTCACTAAGCCACGATGGCCCACTTTAGTACTGCATCAAACTGCGACCTACACCAAAAGCTCGATTTATCACTTGTTAAATATAAACAACATAACATCATCAAGTTAGAATTTTCACGAAAAAAATACCTGTGATCTTGTTTTTTGTATACATAAATTAACTAATTTGTAAGGCAGTAATAAAAAATGTGGTAAGACAGTATAACTATACTACACAGTTATATAAAACTCTAGAAATCGGCAACACTAGTTTCCATCTGTCTACCCTACTGTGTGCGGGATACAGCGTGAAGCTGATATACATATGGAATTAAAAGCTTTGTTTTCAAATCAAATCAAATGCTGATAAAATCTGAAAACTTCTAAGAAATCAACAAAAGATCGATTGGAAACAACGAGCCCGTACAAGAGAAGTTCCACAAGAGGATCGTACCAAGTGTCCTTAAGTTCAGTAACTTTGATAATTTTGCTTTTCGTCCGTGTTAGTAATATAAGAAGTTGGTGAAGTCCATTCTGTTGTAGGCGTCGTATTATAATGAAATTTTTATATTTATACGTACTAAATTTTTTTGTCTAAGATGAGATTTTTTTTAGGCCTTTATCCATAGCATAAAATGAAAAAAACGTGAAGTGCGAGTCGGACTTTTTCACCGAGGCTTCCACAATATTAGGGAATTATAATTTATCAATATATTATTACTATTATAAAAGTTGGAAAATATAAATTTGTCATAATTTTTTTTTAATGAATTATCTATAGATTTTCGCTTTGCGAAATTTTTCCTTTATATGCATTCTAAATCTTCACTTCACAATAAGTGTATACAACGCGTCATATCAAATTTAAGCGGCCTAAATTGCGTGTCAACTGAAACAAAAGTGCAAGCTAACTCTTGTAGGTACTCTTCAGATTTTTTAAATTTCACGCTGTATCCCGCATGTATCAGAGTAGATAAAGGAAACACAGTGCTAAAACAATCCGTTCCCCAATTTTCTAGACATAGCATGCAGTGGTGGAAGTCAACACCACTCGCTCTAACTCGTCTCCACAGAGAAGAATGGCAATTCACACCTCCCAAATGGAAATCGAATACACGACCGTCGCATTTACGCATTTCTCCCTTTAAACCTCTAACTCTTCTTTACAACTTACTTTATAATTAAACATATCGAAATCGAACCTACAACAGGCGTATATAGTCGCATGAAATTTCAATTTAGGTCAATATGCAGAGGTAAGTGCCGCTCGACTGCACCGATGATGGTTGGATATTGCTCATTCATTTATCCACAGTAATGACGATCGAGCTTTAAATGTAACCCCTTTTACACCCTTACGTTGTTCTACCCTTATAATTTATGTATAAATATTTTATTACACTTGTGAATTTATATAATATGTAACATCGAGGGTGTATTATGGATATAATATGGGTTATTGATTATAATATGGTTTAGTGGGGAGACCCATATTATGGGTTCAGCCCCACTCCCCACTTCCCCCCCGGACGGAATAAAAAATACATTAAAGACTCCCTGTATTCCACTTTTCGCACAGATTAATTATTTAAAGCGTTATAAGATTGCTGATTTTCGAGAGTCGTACACGTCGTTTTAAATGACACTCATTAGAATCGTATAAATTCGAGTATTATATATTTACGGAGACTTTGTAGACTCATGTCAGTAGATGACAGTCCGTTGTCATCTACTGAAAAGCAAAGTTAGCCGGTTCGAAACGTCGAATTTTCAAAAGTATATATAATACTAAAAACACACTTAAATGAGCTTCATTTAAAATAATTAAATATTTTCTTTCGAACTTTAAAAGAAAACATCACCTAAATGAAATACAAAAAAGGCTTAATAAATCGTGGCACGCGGCATATTTAACTGCGACTGCAACGTGTTCGTTGGACGGGGCAATTAGTTTGTCTTGTTTTTCCGAGCCACTTGCTGTGTTCGTAGGCGTTATTGCTAGTAGAGTGACATAGCTGATAACTTTTTTTCAGCTTCACGTATTTAGCGGGATAGGCAGAGGGAACGTAGTGTTAAGACACTCCGTTCTTAAATTTCCGCCGAATTCTCGAGGCATTGCGTGTTGAGTGGAAGAACTCAAACTAAATATTCAGAAATATGAGTTATTCTTATATTTAACTTGGCTCCTACGTTTAAATATAAAACAACTAAAGGAACGATATGCTTCGTTGTTGTGCTGCTAGCCTCTCAGTATCTTCCTTATTCTTTTCCTTACTCACTCTGCTATGTGCAGGTTACAGTAAGATGCTGAAAAAAAAAAAAACAAATACTACCCTACATATATTCGATTAACTTTTAATTTTTGAAATTTAGTAACATTATCGTACCTAATCAACAATATCTCTTGCTATTAAAGTTAGTAATATTTAAACTAGTATATGTAAATACAAATATATATTACACAACGGTCTCTGAACAGACACAAACAGCCAAACAAAGTTGGCCGGTTCCGTGGAACAGCAATAGTTATACTCGACCACAAGTAATATATGCTTCAATAATTTCGAAACATTGTTAGTAATATACAAATCTAAATATAACTTTAGATATAATTAGGTCTGTCTGTGTATTGTAGAAACTAGTTAGTTCTAGATGAGATTATTGTTGAGTCTGTTCTCATAGAAGTTTATCTAAGCTGGAGGCCTGTTGTGGCACTGTGGCCAAAGTTGTGAATTCGATTCCCACTCACAGAACAGAAATAATTAATATTTTTATATCAACAAAATATATATCTAGCAGAAAGCGCAATTGAAACCCTTTATTTATACTTGATAAGGGAAAATAACTAATATATTTTAAATACATATGTTACTTCTGATGATTTTTATCTTAGAAAACTTAATGTTAGAACACTATTACATAGAGATATCATCGCAGAGTGTTTGATAGATTAAACGTCGCCATTGAACACATAATATCACGAAAATTGAGTGGAAAAAAGAAAACGGGGTATCTTAATACTTGGTTCCCTCTGCCTACCCCACAATATACGGAATACAGCGATCTGAAAAAAAAACAGATTAATATATTTTATATTTCTATAGGATAGAAGTAAGACTAGATGTATACAATAAAAATGTGACAGAATGGAATAAAATTTTATATATATATTTTAAGAATATTGAATGTCACATTTCTGCACCTGCTCCGAGCAAATCTAACGCAATTGATGCAGGAATATGCTTTGTTATATATGTATAACTGTGTATACTGAGTGTAAGCTTCTATGGTTCTGTTCGAAATATAATGGCCGCTGGTTCAAATACTATCACTATTATATTTTTTAGGCTTATAGAAAAATACCTTAAAAATTGGATCGAAACGGAAAGTTGTTACAAGCATATAAGAATATCGAAGTTGCTTGGTGACAATAAGTAGCTGCAGACGTGTGGGGACCATCAAATGGTTTGGTAAAGTCAATGAATGCTGTGGCTACGGGTATATAATGGACGATTGCATTCGTAATATATTTTTTTTTGTGAAATAGTGTCGAGCTTAAAAATAAGCAAAAAATCACAAATATATTTCCAATTGGATACAGGAAGTGACGTCACATCACATCCCATTAAAAGGTAATAAGGTGCGAGGAAATGCTCTCCAAATATATTACGTTCATTTTATGTGATGTGTTCGGTCACTAATGTTTAGGGGAAATCAATTTATTACCTACTAATTTTTTTAGACCCTATTGGGTCCGTGGTAAAGTATTTACTTGAGTGGGTGATACGTTACTTTGTCCATGATATATTTATTTGGCAAAGCATTTAAATTTTCTAATGTAAAAATTATTAAAACCTTATTGGTTGTATTTTTATAATTAACATAAGATTCAATAGTTTTAAAAGAAATATATAAATATTAATTATTTTATGATTAGATTTTCTCTGCTTGCCCACCAAAAACCAATAAGAAAATGAGTTCGAGCTGACTATCTTCCTATATGACAAGCAACGACTTACTCCAAATATTTAACAAGGCACGAGAAATATCAAGAGAAATATTCACATTATATTGAAGTTATAAGTAATATTTACGTGAAGCAGGTGAAGCCTCTCGACCCAAATACCTTCGTCAAATCAATCAAATTTATTAACCCGTATTGATTATTTAATCTTGAGGCTGGTCGTGGCGCAGGGGCACAAAATGTGCTGCAAAATCGAATGGTTGTGGGTTCGATCCCCACTCGAGGAAAGAAAATATTTATTTATGTTTACATTTCTTCGCTCTGGTGAAGTCAGCCGTGTGATCCCGGCTTAGAATAGGATCACCCTGGTACTGTTGGTGTCGTAAGAGGCGACTAAAGTACGTGTGGTCACGTCGCCAGTAATGGCAACACGCATGGGCAGACTCGACCGGATTAATATCACCCCCGGCATTTAAAACCAGCGTGAAGTAGTGGCTCTTGCCACTGCGTTTCGCATTAGGTTATGCCGGGCTCCAGCGCCCAACATCCTCCTCTGGTGTTACACGGGGTCGTGGGCGGCGTTGATCACTTACCATCAGGTGATCCGAACGCTCGTTTGCCTTGTCCTCTCCCATAAAAAAACCCAATTAGAATCATTTCTTAATTTATATACATATATAATATTTTAACCGCCGGACGTTATAGACATAATTATTATATTTAGAATTTCTCGGACTTAGTTAATTATTATTCAACTTCCGGCAGTCCAAAACAAAGTTACTATGGACCAATCTATCAACGTCGAGGAAGGTGCTAATATTGATGAATTATAAGGGACTGACAATATTATTGAAGCTGTTCTCTTTTACTTTTTGTATTGTGTAAAATCGCATCACAAGTCAAAGACAAATGGGGAACAGAAAATATCAATAACACCGGGTAGTGTCTCAACACTGGGTTATGAGTTTCCCTGCACCTACCAGGCTACATGCGGGATACAGTGTGAAGCTAAAAAAAGCACTTAGTAATTGAGAGCGTGTGTTAGTATTATAGATTTGCCCTAGACTATATCTGAATACTTAAAATAGCTGATAGAATATTAATATTCCTCTCGCATCGTTTACATTATACAACAATTTACTTAAGAGGTTTTTGATCATAGATATATACGATATATACTTATATATTGTAATTATTTTTTAATTTTTAACCGACTTTCAGAAAGGAGACAGTTTTATATTTGACATTACACTATACACTATACGACACTATACGACATTCGATTATATTATGCATTTTTTTAAATTATATAATATAAAAATTGATTTTTATATTAAATAAATGAAATTTCTACTCGAGGGAATTAAATATTTAATATTTTCATTTCTTTGCTCTGGTAACGAGACAAAACGCAAGATTGACTTCCGCCACTCAACACCTTATGTCACCAGAACTTATGTCGAACTTATGTCGACGGGGTGGCTTAACACTAGGTTTCCTTTGTCTATCATGCTATATGTGATCCCAAAAAAATTTAGCGATTTTGAGAAATCATAGCATTCCTCGGTACGTTAAAATATTTTTGATAAAAAATATCACAAATATCTATAAACTTTATCCTATATACAAAAAAAATTGCAGTAAAATTTATACATTCAATATAAATTGATTTGTGCTTTTATATGAAACCGCACAATGCTTTTAATAACCAATTAGTTCATAGATTAAACTAGCATAGAAACGTGACAGCTGTAGCTTAGTAGATATAAGTAATCGATTCTATTAAATGAATTGAAAAGTTGGTTGTAAAATCTATTTCAATAAAAGATATTTTGAATTGGTATATACATCGTCTGACTACAAATGCAGCGGTAGTGGGTTAGGTTCCCACTTGGGGTAATTAGTAGTAATGAATTATTTACCCTTGTTGGTTACAAAACAAAGCGTAGCGTTGAGTTTCACCACTCAACACAATGTCTCGAAAGTAGCACGGACAGTAGGGAATGGAGTGCCGTTCCCCGGATCGACTAGTTTTGAAAGAAATTAAACAAAAGAACGTACTTACTTATTTTTTGTTTCACATTATCTCACACGTAGTAGGGCTTAACCTCGTGTTGAGAAGCAAAAAAGTTATAAGTTGATGATTTGCCTTTATTAAGTCAGATCAAGTGAAAATGCAGTAAAGAAACGGCCTGTAATACAATATACCTACTAATTTAGTATATTAAGATCGAGCGTGGGACTGTTAACGCGACATGTTCGATATCTCTTTGAAAACTTAAATATTCAATACATGCACTTCTTCTCTCTAGTAATGAGGCAAAGCGCGACGTTCAGTCAGCACAGCAGCGAAAATGTGTCTATACTAGATTCTCTCTGCCCACCCTGCTATATACAGAATACAGTGTGAAGTTGAAAAAAACCCACCCACTCATACCCACGCATACGTCGATATCCCTGTACGTACCAATCTGCTTCCAGCATCATTAAAAAGTTCCCAAAGGGAGAACAGAGTTGCAATGCTATAAATTGTATGATCAATTTTTGAGGAATGAATATTAAATCATACCTGAAACGATACTCACGTTTCTCTCTGCCCACCACACCACACCACACATGTACAGGGTACAGCGTTAACCTAAAAAAATATACCCATTTTCGTAATGTCTACAAGCTTTTATAGCGAATATAAGCGAAGTGGCGTTCCCATGATAATTTTAAATTTATGGGAAAAGTACGATAGAGTTAAGATAAAAATATTATTTAATATTTTCCTTCATTTTGGAATTACAATACACTAGCAGAAATATTTATAATTATATATAACATGAACAACTAATTATAACAAACGCATAAGAATATTAACGAAGAAGAAGACTGTATATGTTTAGAGCACCTTCACTTGCCGGTTACAAAGAGACACAGGTTCGAATCCCTCTAAGTTATATTTTTTAAATGTATATTAATGTGGAGTATTAACTATGTGTCGCCTTGTTTTATCTATTGTGATTAATTTATTTCACTATATTATACACTTTCCATCAATAGGTCTGGACAAAATGCTATTATTTAATTTTTTATTTATTTTTAATTTTGCTATTTGTTTTAATTCATTCATTAAAATACTATATTAATAAAGCTAGTTCTCAAAGAAACTTTACGAGAGCGCATTTTGATATATATTTCTCTTAATGTTGACTTAAGTCAAAGTTTTAACTTAAAGTTTATCTTTAAGTCAGTCGTGGCGTAACTGCACAGTGTGTGACTGTAAACGCTGCGGTTGTTGGTTTGATTGCCACTTAGTAGAATTAATTTTAAATTTTTTTAGTTCTGCCATTCACCATACAATGTCAATTGTATTGACAATCAGATGGAAAATGGGAAACAGAGTTGCGTAGCAAGTTAGGTAGGTCCATTATCTACCTCTTGCTATATAACCGAATATATAGAGCCTGAAGCTATATTTCCCCTGCCTACTCTGCTATGTGTGGGATACAGCGTGAAAATATGTTTTCCTTACCTATTCAGTTATTTCTTACGTTAATCACTCAATAGACATGCTAGTTTTAACAAATTAGGTAATAAACCTCTGACAAGGGCAATAAAACAAGTAGTGTGTGTAATGTATTGGCCACGTGCTCCCTTATGTCCTGTCGACTAAGCCATGACTTCGTTGAAGTAGTAATATGGATTAATATTTTTAGGTTTATGTTATGCTAGTGGCCAGAAAGGACCTTGTATCGAGCACAACACTTCGCTTTGTCTAGATACAATAAGGAAGAGGCATGTATATGATATATATTATTTAATTTTTCGCTCTAGTACCGAGGCTGCGCGGCTTTAAGTTCCGCCGTTCAACATGTAAAGCCTCCAAAACACAGCGGATATGTTGGAAGGGAGTATCTTAACACTAGATTCTCTTTGCCTACCTCGCTACGTTGCGGGATACAAAATAAAGATAAATAAATCATTACAGTTATCATTAGACTGTCTTTCCTTATACAATCTTTATAAATACATCGATTTACATCGATAATTCAAATAAGCGTTTCACAAATAAAAATTCCATTTAATGAGGTAAAAGTTAAATAAAACAAGTTGAGACTCCCAAAGGCCTTGGGACGTTTCAATTTTATTACATTCAGTGGAATCGAATAACTCGAGGCGACTTTACGTGTCTTCTGCGAAATCACTTCCTAATGTACGGCGGGCGGGGGGCGGCGGGCGGCGGAGTCTTCCGGTTTTTGAAGGCTTAGTTTGCATTGAGAAGGCTTATTGAGTTTTAATTTAAGGTACGTTTTTATTAATATTGATTAAATAGAATGAATGGAATGATGAAGCTGTCATGGCATAGAGGCACCAGCGCTTGACTGTAACCGCGACAGGTTGTGGATTCAAATTAAAATTCAAAATATTCTGTATTCAAGTATACTATTATGAGCACTTTCGAATCGTCAAATGAATATATAAAATACAAAAGCTACCACCGGTTCGGAAGACAGTTCTGCTTAGAAAAGCTGGAAAGAAACTCAACAGTTGTTCTATTCAATATCAATGGTATAATTTAGCTATAATATAAACTGATCACTCAACACGTAATGCTTCTACAATTCTGACTTCGTGGGAACGAAGCAAAAAAATTATACATAAAAAGCTTATTGGTTATCATCATAATACTAAGATATATGCTAACGATCCCTATAAAAGATTAAATCCTTCGTTATATTTTAATGTCTAAAGTATCCATCATTAGAAAATGTCAAGTTATTTGTCTATAAGCCTTAAAAGCTCATCAATCTGAACGATTTTAGTTTAAGTGACTTTTTTTGATCTAGCTCATTTATGTAGTACAGGTTTAATCAAGTAAAATGTCAAAATAACGATCGGGGATACTTAGTTTCGTTTTTATATAATACAAGAGAATCAAACTTGACCTCGCTCACTTGAACTTATTTTTATATTACAGCCCAAGGATAGTATACTCTAGAAATATGTGTATAAAGTTTTATCATAATCGATTGACTAATTTTGGCGTAAAAGCATAATAACAAAAATTTACATTTTTAGCTTTAAACTGTATCCCGCATACATCAGCGTAAGCAATAGTGTTAAATTAGTGTCAAGACTCTCCGTTTATTAAGTACCTCTTAATTTTCAAGATATAGCACCTTGAGTGGCATAACTTAACATCGGTTAGGCTACGCATGCAAGTGACACATTTCTCCATTTTCAGCGCCATTTGCAACACTGCCACTAGAGTAGATAAAAGAAGATATTAACAAGACAAAATAAATCTTAATGCAATTTTCAAGTTATTATTTCACAGCAGAAATAAATGGACTTCCATCTTGTAGATTAAAAAACTTTACAAAAAGCTTATTCATGTTCTTTTCTTGTTTTTTATTTATGTTAATAATGAAATGCTTGACGCAGTTAAGTGTCTATTCTGTAAAGATTTTTGTGTTTGTGATAGCTAATGTTCCAGCAGCACGGGTTTGAGTCCCGCTACGTACAACTTTTTCTACGTATTTTACGGTACTTTTCTTCGACGTTAATATTTAGGCTTGTATTTATAAATTATGATATCGACCTTGAGATGACGTTTTCATTCACAGATGATTATTATTATATATGAATGGAAAGGGAATCTCAAGATCGATCACTTAAAGTGTTTTATTTAGCAAAATTCGAGGCTGTCGTGATGTACCCGCAACGATAGTATGTTAGATTTCCATTTGAAGGTAAGAAATATCTTCATTTCCTAGCCATGGTAAGAAGACATGGTGCGGCGCTGAGTTATGCCACTAGATTTCCTCTGACTGCCCGGTGATATACGGGTTAAACGTGAAACCTAAAAAAATTACAAAATTGAGAGCTCAAAATTAATAACCCCTATACGTCAGGTGAAATATCGATAGACATTGACCTAAATTCGGAAGCTCTTGCCACAATAACACTATCAAATTGCGTATGTAGCCACTTATAGGTAAACATCGTACTATTCTATAGCGTCTCACACTTATGTGCCTTATATGCCATGAATAATGGTTTAGATGGGTTATAATACTGCGAGAAACTACAAAACATTATGTAAAAAAACACATTTCTCTAAATATTTACAATCTAACGACTAAACCAACAAGATGTTAGGGTCCTTTGAAGAATTGGCAGCTTCCTTTGTCACCACCTTACAGAGTAAACAACCCTTTTGTGAGGCCATTGTGAGAACAGAAGTCACGTATTTTTATTTGACAAGACTTTGGCACGCGACGTCTCTATTGTGTACACGAGTAAGTCAAGGTGACTGGATGATATTTTGTAAAAAAACAAACAATTTTTTAATGTTTTTTTTTATTAATTTACGTTTAGCAAATATCTTTTTTTTACTCCTGTTTTCTAAGTTAAATAAAAAACAATTAATAATAACTTTCATACATAATTAGTACTGGGATTGAACTCCCAACCATTGCGACCTTCTTACTTACTTATTTACTTAGCTTCATGCTGTATCCGTAGCGGGATAGTCAGGGAGAACGGAGCAGCAAGCTCCCCGGTGACGGACGTTACTCAGTATTATTTCCTAATTGAGGCCGTTCAAATTTGGTTAACCGAGCTGTGGTTAACCGGTAACCACAGGCATAAACAATCAATCTGATGAAACGTAAACTAGAAAAGTGACCGTAATTTCGCAAACCAAAATATTTTATATTCTTTTATTTAATCTTTAATTTTTATCCTTTTCCCGCATTTCAAGAAGAAGAAGCTATGTCAAGACACTATTGAAGAGTAGGCAGAGAGAACATAGTGACACACCGTTCTCCACCTTCCGTCCTAATTCGATAATGTGTGATGAGTGGTGGAGCTTATCACTGCGCTTTACCTTACTAGAGCAGGGAATTGGAAGCGATTGAAATAGCATCGCTCCCCTAAGTGGCGGTCGAACTCACAACCAGCGATTACAGTTCCGAAACCTGCTGTAACAAAACCTGAAACAATTTACATTTTATTGGAAAGAAAAGAAAGGAAAGCAGCGCTTGAAAATATTCTTAAAGACTTCTTCAGTACGTTACAAAAGCAATTTTAACGCTGAGGACTATCCTTGACCCTATTACGAAAATGTATGAAAAAGGACTTTAAAATTAAAGGATTTGAGGTCCATTTTCAAACAAACCCGATTAAATTTAGGTAACTTGATATCTTCCTTTGAATCTATTTATATATTATTCACGATTACCCGTTTTTTCTTTGAATAGATTAATCTTAGGATTAACTATGAGGGGACACTAAGTTCGAATTCGATTCCGGTATTTTATCTTTGTGTCAATAAAATATGAAGTAAGAGTGAGTAATGTAAGGGACAGGGGAAGACTTCGGTAAACCTGTGAGAACACAATATGGATAATATTGGAGAAAGGTCACATAAAATGAAGAGGTTGATGACAGTGGAGGATGCGAGGTATAACGCGTGAAGCTAAAAAACAAGATAAAACGTCAAACAAAATGCTCATATAGTCCGCGATATGTAAGCTGAGCTTTGCATTTGTGTGAGTAAACCTATAGTGTTAGTATGACATCTGCTGTCAAGAGCAGCGCTCGTTCACTTGGCCATAGCTGTTATATACATTTGGCCATAGTTGGCTGATAGCAACGGAAAATATTATATTTTAAGTATTTTATTTTTGTATTCATATTAATAAAACAATACTATACAAGAATGGAAAAAATTATGTGATCCAGCTGTAATCAAAGAAAACTAAAATAATTGATATAACGCTGTCCTTAATTATATAACTGGACGGTTTATTATTAATTCAAAGCTTCGTAAGCTGTAAAGTCGATTTTCTTTATTACATTAAAATTATTCATCACCCACCATAAGATCTAATGAATGAGAAATGAGTAAAAAAATATTTCTGAATTATCTTTAGAAGCTTATTCATTATTATTCATAATAATTTTCCTCATTTTCTAGATATTTTTTACTGGACGAAATGTGGTGATTGCATTGTCTTAATGCTAGATTTTGTTTGCCTATCCTGAATTATGTGGAATACAAAGTGAGACTAAAATAAATACGTTTTTGTGTATGTATGGATAAAACAAAATAAAAATACACTTTACGACATGACTTCCGGTTTCACAATTATTACGATCCACATGTTTATCACATACCACACACAATGTGTTATTAGTAGTTGTTATTAATGAAGTATTTAAAGGGCTGCCATGGTTGAACTGTTGGTTCAATATTTAAATTTAACTTATCTTGATCTTGAGGATACCTGGAAACCTGCTGTCAAGATACTACATCCCTCATTAAAACACCTTCGTTCCTCAATTTCTTTCTCCGTCACTAAGCACGCAATTCCTCAATTCTTGAGGTATTGCGTGATTAGTGACGGAACTCAACGCCGCAATTTTCATATATTTTTAAATATTATAACACGGAGAAATATTAATAATAGATTTTTCCGAGCTAAATCGAACCTACAGCCACAACGCCACGAAAAAAAAGTATAAACGTATTTTACGTTACGAAGCACTTACATTTATTAATTGTCAGGCTACTATAGTTGCGTTAGGTAGTTTAGTTTGAGT
This sequence comes from Heliconius aoede, assembly GCA_037355905.1. NCBI lineage: Eukaryota > Metazoa > Arthropoda > Insecta > Lepidoptera > Nymphalidae > Heliconius > Heliconius aoede. The sequence goes on from JBAIZZ010000267.1 coordinate 20,757, forward strand.
TTGGTCAGGAGGGCGTGGGTGAGGGTGGTGCTACAAATGGAATATACCTATACGTATAGTATGTAATTTCGCTGTCTATATTGTTGTTACGAGTTCAAATCGATAAGTATTTCTTAGTTTCATAATGTTAAAGTTTAACTAAATGGTAATCAACATTAAAAACACGCTACGAATCAATTTCAACATCTAATATAATTTCAGTAAGTATTCAATTATTTATAGGCCCTCGTGTCGGTATAAAAATGTCGTGGCATCAAATTTTATGTCCACGAGAGCAGTATATCATGTTTATTAGAAAACTTCTTGCATGTGTGAATTTGTGTGAGAGAAATGTGGAACGAGTATATTTCGCTTATAATAATTGACTAGTAAATTAATAGCAGCGTTATGTTCTGCCACTTAACCCACAATGTCTCAAAATTTGAGCGGAAAGTGGAAAACAGAGTGACTTGTGATATATTTTTCTATTTTTGTTTTTTTTTAAGTAACCTTGATTATGTATTACGTATAGCAAATATATATACAGATATATATACATGCATACATACAAGTATATATACAAAGGTTTTAACCAAAGTTGGACACTATCCCAGAACAGAGTACTCGTTACAAAATCTATGACACTAATGGATTGCGTGTATCTGCATACGCCGGTGACAACTTGTGAAACTACAGTAGCTCTATCAAAGGGCTTTTAGGAAAAGCTCTTGTTTTTTATAAGATTGTATCGCAATTTACTCAGTTTTGGAAAATTATTCTACTGACCTGACTGACTGACATTAAGTGACGGTACAGTAAATCACTCAATGTCAGTCAGGTTAACTTAAATTTTTGGCATTGACGATGGTAGACCACGTAAGGTTTGAATTCACGAGCGTACCATATGGCTTAAAGGTCAAAGCGCTTGGACAGTTCCCAAGAGGCGCACGTTTAAGTACTGCTGCACATTCCCGTGGAATAAAAAAATAATATATTAAAAAAAAACAGTACAAGCGCGAGTCGAGCTCACTCACCGAGGATTCCGTACAGAAATTGGAGATATTTCTGAAAGTCAAGCTTGACTTACAAATAGACGGACGGACATTAAAGTGATCTTATAAGGATACCTTTTTTCCTTAAAAGACATAGAACCCTAAAAAGGAATTAAACTAATTTCCACTGGCATTCATTAATTAAATAAATATTTCATTTCCGCGAGTGGAGATCGAACCCACACCCAGTCGGTTTTACAGTCACACTTTGTGACTACTGCCTTACGCTACGACTGGCCTCAATTATAGATACTTATTACATAAAAAGATTCAATTTAGATTTTTTTTCCACCTGAAAACCATATTGAAATGACACAATACACGTTTTCGATCGACTGCGGCCCTTCGGAGCGATTGGTGCGTTAAACTGGAAAACTTGTCAAATTATCATATTCGTATTGGGAATATTACAATATAATAAAAAAAACTAGTACATTATATTGTTATAAAGGTTAATTTACAATTTAATATATTTAATATTTTATACCCTATATTTCACGCGTAATCCTTCCAATTATCTTCCTTAATCCTTAGTATCTTTATATTCAGGTATATTTTTGTACTTTCTCCAGTGTTTTTGATACTATGTAAAGTGTAAAGTGTAAAGACTCTTTTGCTTCATAAATACTTTTTCCTCTTCTTTAGTCATCCTTTCTCCTGAGGTACCCTAAGTATCACATACACATAAGTAATAGTGCAGTTCTAGCGGGCGAAGCCGCAGGAGGGTAGCTAGTAGATTCATAAAACTTTAACACAATATGAAATAATTTCTTTGTAAACTTTTATATTTGTTTAGTTTTATTGAACAAAAGTTTGAGAGCTTTGTAATGTGTTAATCTTTAAACTGTTTTATGTATTGACGTCATCCCGTCGAGTGGGAATGTGCTTGAGCGAGAACGTGATGATTGTAGAATTGATCGGCTCGGGACGAATTCTGTTATTTTCTCGTTCTAACCAAACAATTTACGGCGCTGAGTTCCGCTACAATGTCTTAAAGTTGTAGCGTTACTGACATTATTTGTTAAAAAATAAAATAATAATAACGTACAGAAACAGTTTATGTATATGTCTCTGACAATACATGAAATTCAGGAAGAAAACAGTTTTAAGTTAAGCACAGATGTTTCTTTTTTGAGCAAAAGTTCCTCTTAATTTAGTGTCAACACTGTATTTATTTTTAATGGCACCCTTAAGGCCTATAAATATGTACATATTTAGTATTATACATTTTTGATAACACGACGTATTAAACTCTTTCACACGGGCTTTCAGCCACACGGGGTGGTGGACAGGTGGCATCCGTCTTTCAGTTTACACAATTATTATATCAAACAATTGCCAACGATTTTTAATTACCAATCAATAGTATTGCTTGTGCAGGGACACAAGCGTGCGATTGTAAATGCGATTAATTGTCGCGAGGTTCGATTCTCACTTGAGAAAATTAAATTACACACAGTGTCTCTAGAGTTTGGCAGAAAGTTGGAACGGAATGTCTTAAGGTTCCCAGGTCGGTTCCCTCTGCTTACCCTGTTATATATAGGATACAGCGTGAAGCTTAACCAACAATGTAATCAATATTATGTGCTGAACTACAATCAGTGTGCCTTATTTCAACATCTACATTTGGGTTCTTCTGCAGAACAGATAGGGGGTAAGAAAAATCATTGGTCAGCTACAATTGGCTTTTAGAATTGGCTTTAGATTTCAAAATTACATAACAATATTCATTTTACTAATCAATAAATAATGTCGAAATGTTTTATGATGGAATTAATCATACATAATTTTGTTACTTACACTCGCCATCCTCTTGAGTAACACGTCTTAAGACATGTTCTCGCTCTGGTAATAAAACAAAGCTCACTCTGGTAACAAGAAGTTTAATTGTGAGTTTAATTTTTTTCTTCATTTGAACTGAATAAATTACATTTATAAGGTTGAGAGAATAAAAAAAATGTAGATAATAACAAAGTAGAGTAGATTGCTCAATTTGTGTTAGTTGTAGAAGAATATTTATTGTATATGTATTTTATTATGTATATAGTCTAACTTAATAAAGGTGTAATAAACACAAATTCTATATCTAGAAATAATAATAACATAAAAAATTTATTAAAATAGAAACTAATATTTTCTATATAAAAGGAAAAAATATCAATATTACATTTAATTATATTTTAAAATTTTCATTATTTAAGAGCGTTAATGATAAAACAATCCCTACATTTATAAAACTAGTCCTTATTATTTATTGTTACGGTACCTTAAATTTGTAAAAAAATTATGTAACTATAAGTGTACGTTTGATTTGGGTAAGTTAAAATGTACTTCTTTTACAGATAAAAGTACATTGTTTTTATTAAAATATTTATAAAAAAAATAAATATAAATTAAAAAAAAGAAACAATCATAAAAATATTAACAGTAGATATGTAAGTGTTGCTACAAGAAATCTGTGGTCTTAAGGTATAAAGGTTTTGTAGAAATGAATTGCTTATCAACAGCCCTCGTATAAATAATATTAATATTAAACGGATACGATAATACGGATAATATATGGTACGGATAAAATCTAATTAATGTTGAAATTATTATTATTATTATGTATTTTTTTTCTTTTCCTAAATAACGGTATTTTATGTGTTTTTTTGTGTGTGTGTGTGTGTATAATACCGTAAATTAAAAAAAATATACCATATAGTAAACAATTAAAGATGATTTGTTATATTGCAAACCTCTTAGCAATGAGACCACAGAATAGAAACTTTGGTTTTATTTTCCGAATAACTCAAACTGACTTGCAACAAAACGAAGGCAAAATATTAATCATTAATAACTTTCAGGTTATTCGAGGAAAATCAAGATCTACTGAACATGTTCGAGAAGTTTCGTCAGTACAGAACGAAGGAGGAGCAAATAAACTCTATGGAACTAGCGGAGCACGCCAATAACGTGATGAATACTCTGGATGAAGGCATCAAAGGCTTGGATGATTTGGACAACTTTTTTGAATATATACACCAAGTCGGTGCCAGTCACAGGCGGATACCAGGATTCAAAGTAGAGTATTTTTGGGTAAGTTTCTTAAATATATAGGCAGTTAGTTCAGTAAAGACGATAGATTTGGTGTGGATAGGCGTATTGCTGTTGGAAACAGAGTTAACAGTGCCATAGCTGCATTAATGAGATGGCAAGACTTCAGCACAGCTGCACGTTTAAAAGTACACAATGCTTTCCTGATACCAGGGAAAAAATGCAGTGAAGTGGGGTTATTACAGAAGAAGAATAAAAGAAAAACTAATGCTGATGAGATTCGTAGAATATGTGGTCAGCTTAGATGCTAAAATTATTCTTACGTTCTAAGTCAAATCGCAGTGACTGTAAATACGACGACGGTTGGTTCGATCCCTATTCGAGGAATACTAATATTTAAATGATTTTCATTTTCCCGCTCAGGTGTGACATTGAGTACTGAAAGTCTTCATTTTTTGTCAAATTACAGGAGTGTAGGTCCACCGGAAATAACCAACAAGTTTTGATTAAGAGGCGAATATCATACAAAAGTGACTTAGTGTTGACTAAGAAGATAATTTTTTTCTGTCCTCCATGGGATCGTAGTCTAGAATATTTAAAGACTAATTTCAGCGATAGTAATCTATACGCAATCTCAAAATAAATTATCTTGATAGACGGACAGACGGACAACATAGTGATCTTATAAGGGTTCTGTTTTGATTGTTCTTTTTGTTCGATTGAGGTACAAAAACCTAAAAACCATTAAATTAACTCTATATATTCCCTATAGTTAGACATAGATATGTCTAGAAAAATTTAATAAGAAATTAAAATCGCATAATGCCCCTGCCAAAATAAAGGTTTCATCACTTCAACAGCCGCTGGCAAATCCCGCCCCGAAGGTCCTGCCTCACGTAAAATACAAGCTTCACGCATAATGTTTCAAGTGGAATTGTGTTGTATTGTAAAAGTTCAAAAATTCTTATGAGATATGGTTACTGAAGTTGTATTTATTTGATATCTTGGATAAGAGGTTGTCGTGGCAAAGTGACATTTCGTTTCACTGTAAGCTCAATGGTTGTAGATTTGATTTCCACTCGGGGTACTGAATTGATTTCATTTCCTCTTCTAGTAATAAGGCAAAGCGGGCCATAATCCACTCGCGCGGTGCATACTCATGCATGCCTTTAAACAAGATTCCCTCTGCCTACCCTGCTACACGCGAGATAAAGTGTTTTTTTTATAGGATATCTAACTTTTAATTGACATATTAAGCTAAAGTTGTGATTTTTTGCTGAAAAATTGTCGTATTTATGAAACGGTTGACTATTGAATACCTACAAGACTCCGCTAGAGATTGAACCCACAACCTTTGCGTTTATAGTCTAACAATTTAAACAAAAAATTTTAAAAATGTTGTATGTCTGTTTGGTTTTCCATTTGTCTGGGCTAATCTCCGGAACAGCCAAAACGATTTTTATGGGACTTATAAGAAAAAAAAGTGGTAGAGATAGACAACAAGCGCGCAGCTTCGCCTGTTCGATCGATAATCAAACAGGCGAAGCTGCTTGGGGGCTTCTACTTTTACAAATATAATACAAATATATCTCTCATTTTATTTGTTACAGAAAATAGAAAAACCATTCCTGGCCGCTGTGGAAGCCACCCTCGGGGACAGATACACACCCAACGTTGAGAATATATATAAAATAACTATAAAATTCATCCTTCAAACCCTCGTGGACGGATATGAGAAAGCCGCTAAGACGAATTCAGCGTGAATTACTTTAAGAACTGAATAGTTTTACTCTATAATTTATATTCAGATGAAAATTGTATAGTGGTACAGAAGTACAGACGGCTATAATAATGTTGTTGTTGTTTTTTGTCAAATAATGTTCTATAATTAAATTTAAAAAGCTGAAGAGTTTTTGTTTGGTTGAACCCGCAATCTCATGAACTAATAGTTTGAATTGTTTTTTTTGTATAAGACAGCCATGGACGGCTATTATATACTATTACTATATATATATACAAACATAGTATATAATGTATATAATATAAAGTAATTATAAAACATACCTCTAGTGCTATTTTATTTCGCGCAATGGAATACAAATGTATTGAAAATATCAAATATTATAACTTCTAAAATTACATGAGTGTCAATTTTTTTATAGAAAATTAAAAAAAAAATCTATTTTTAAAATAATGACCTCTATGTATATTATTATACATTATACATTTTAAAACAAGTGACAATGTTTAGCTATAATTCTAATGATTTCTTTGCTTTCTTTATTGACTCGGCTAAATCGATTCATTTATTTGCTTCAAGTAAGAATCGAATTCACTACAAACGCTGCATTGTAAGTAACAAAGATTCCACATTAGAAATTAAATATTATGAATGAATATAAATAAACATAAATAAACCGAAAAGTCATACAAGCAAAAACAAAACTGTAACACACGTTTAATAATTTCAACATAGCGCGGTCAAAGCACTGGTACGGTTTCCAAGGGCCGCAAGTTCCAATCCCGCTAGGTTAATATTCTTTTGCGTTTTCTAAAACTACCAAAAAGTCACATTGCGTTGAAAAAAGTTTTATCAAAATCGATGTTTTTATTGTAAATAGTTTTCTTAGTACTAATCAAGTGTTATGTAAAATTAATTCGGGATAGAGTAAGCCCGCTAGGGACGCAATGTGGCCACGCTTCTAATATCGTACCCTTCTTAATTAAGATATTATATGAATCATGGAAGACATTGCAAATTTTCGTCCAAAAAATACAATTACATATATTTTATAAACTGAAAAACTAGTATTTCATCACATCATTTTTTCCAATAAGAAATTAATTTATATAGATTTCGTTATTCTCTGTAATTTTTGAATAAAAAGAATATACAGAACTCCTTCACAAGAAAGAAATGCGAGACTTTCTAATGTTAATAAAAAAAGTAAAAGCATATTTGCAACCCAAGCTTCTGGACAATGTAAAAAATATTTAAAACATTTAAGCATACAGTGTCAACCTATATGAGAATTACGAATATTTACTTGTTCACTGTTATTAAAATTATTTACACAGACTTATTTTACACAAGAAGAAGAATAAATAATAGTTAAAATAAAACTAAAAAACACGCTTTTCTTCGCCAACTAATACCATAAGTGCCGTAGGAGCAAAAAATTGTATGAACCCAAATTTACCTATTTTAGTAATAACCTCTGAAGAGTTCCAATAGTCAGGTACTGGTTCTATCATCACACCAGCTCGTTGATACCATAATATTGTATTATCGCCTAAGCTACGTATAACTGCCAAGAATTATAAGGGTATAATATTACCAGAGCAGTGATTCAAATACAGATTCATACATTTTATTACATAGTTCGTTAGCTCGACCCAATAATACATGTTAAAAAAGGAAAAATTGTATGAAAATTTGCAATATAAAAGTAATCTAATTTAAAAAAAAATGTTATAATATATGTATTAAATATTGCGTGTTCATTTGAAAATTACAATACTATTCATAAAAAATAATAGTACTTCATAATAATAAGAACGTTTCATTTAAAACAGGCAAAGCGCGGCGTTGAGTTCCGCTACTCAATTGGGTGGAAAGTGGGTGGAGTAATGGTAAAGCGTGAAGCTTCCTAGTCACTTGCAATTTTTTCTTCAGCTTCACGCTGCATCCCGCACATAGCTGGGTAGGCAGAGGAAACTTAGAGACCTAGTGTTAAAACTTCTGTATTCACATTAAGACACATCCGCTCCACATTTTCCGCCGAATTTTCCGAAAGCATTGCGTGAAATATAAAATGAAAATACTAAGCGTCCTATTTCCTGGAGTGGAAATCGAACTCACAACCCGTCGCGTTTACATTCGTTCGCTCTTGCCCCCGCGTCACGACTGGGCTCTAAATGCTAAATTGTTTTTTGTAAAAATTAAAAAGATGAACTTTTTTATAACTGATTAACATTAAATTAATTTGTACATAAAATAATTATATCGAGACGTTTTGGTTTTAAAATACAAGTATATGATTGATATACTGCCAATATATGTATATTGTTATAATAACATTAACTTTAATTTTCCTAACTAAATGTATCAAAGTATTGCTAATACATAGAACATATGAAAAAAATCTCATATAAGAAATTTAAAAATAAGAATTAAATAGTATTATAGTTTCTAAGGTTAATCTCCGCACTCAGAGACGTCAATTAATATATAAGTAACAAATAAATAACCCTACCTTATCTTAGTCGGGAAAAAGTACAGACACAAATTTAATACCACTTAAATATTAATTGGTGTTTCTAAGTGGGAATGTAAATGTACACTTCTGTAAAGTCTGACTGCTCTTTAAAACCAATTTATAAAAAAGAAATCACTGTCTATGAATAAGATGTATGTATGTATGAATGAGTATGTAAATTAAATAATAAATGGTCACTAATATAGTTTTAATTCGCGTAATGTCTAGTCACTTACCAGATTCAAGCGACGTGTTTTGAATCTTGGTGATTTTGGACCCTTCTGTATGTTAGCAGAACTTAAATCCATAGAAAGAAATAACACAGCAGATGACGATCACGTAACGATTGTGAGTTCCATTCCTACGCGGGAAAAGGAATTATTTTCATTTTTCTCGTTCTGGTAAGTAGATAAAGCTCAATATCTCTAGTAAAAATTTAAGTAAAGGCAAAATAAATAAATATATATATATATATATATATATATTATATTTCATACATTTTTAAAACATTCGTATGTTTTATACAATATTCGATTCCCTTAGATCTCAGTTGATCCTTTATTACGGGCACCTAAAGCAGGATTAGTCCCTCAGACCTCTTTAGAGGCAGAATTTTCTTGATTTCCTTCTAATACTGCTGCTGTGGCTGACCCAAATTTGTGAAATAAAAGATGTTTTTGCCATACTATATGATTCATACGAAAAACCTAATGCTTAACTAAATTTTATGTCCTTAAGACAAGAGACGAAATCAATTTGACTGTTCTTCTATATTTTATATTAATTACTATTTCTCAAATGGCTAGTTTTGAATAATTAAACACCATGTAGTAAGTTCGTAGTAGGGTAGGCAGATGGAACCTATTTTGAAATGTTGTATGTCAAGTGACCGATTCGTTTTGTTGTGAGTGAGAAAATTAATAGACATTCATTTCGTCACGTGGAACTCAACGCCGCCCTTTCACCTCGTAACTAGAGCAAGGAAACTAAAATATTTAATTCCCCCTAGTGGGAATCAAACCCATAACCGTCGCGATTGCAGTCATCCGGCGTATATAGGTTAGACCTATTTCATATAAAGAAATATAAATTTTGTTACAATTGTATTTGAACTGTAATAAATTTCTTCTTTTTCTCATTTATAAAATAATTTCAAACAACAATCAAACCTATAACAATTGTTTTAAGGAGTTCTATATATACTATATATATATATATTACTATATTTTAATATATTTTTAAGTACTTATGTCTTGATGTAAGATATAGAGAGGTATTTACTGAAAGATTTACATTAAAATAGTATCGATGTTTGTATAATAATGTGTAGTTGATGTATTTAAGTGTTAATAAATATTATTTAAAAGTGTCCTCCAAATTATTTGATTGTTAGCATTTTTGTTTTCATTGTTTATTTATTTTTTATATTAACCCTATGACGTATATATGACGTATATACCTCCGACGGAATTTGTTGACCAAGTTGCAAAATACTGTTTATCCTTCACTCTCTCTCTCTAAAGATAACTCTAACGCGTTTGATGGCATATAAGAGTAATCAGCGAAGAACTGTTAAAACACTCTACTCTTTACTTTAATATAATCGTGATTGACGAGATATTGCATATTGAGCGAAACACAACGCCGCGCTTTCTATCAGAGCGAGAAAATGAAAAATGTTCAATAATGCATTCCTCAGAATAAAAATCGAACGTCGAACAACCGTCGCGCTTATGTCACGACGTCATAACGGCCTCATGAGTTATATTAATATACACGAATTAACATTTCACCGACGAAAGGTATACTTAAAAAAGAAACAAAAACAATAGTATAAAGAATATCCAAAAGAACTTAGTATGCAGAAGTAGTACAAAAGTGATATCGAAGCGACAATTTTAAGCGACATTTAGCGACAAAAACTAATAAATTGTTATTATGTTGAATTTATATTTATACTAACACATCACCGTGACGTCACATGCGTATTATATACGTAATATAACTTTAAATTTTCTCAGCAACCAAGTAAGTTACGTAACAAAATTATCTTCCAGGCCACATTATAGATAAGAATCAGCGGCTAATTTGTAGAGAACTTTTAACGTCTATTTCTCTATGGAGTAAGGTCGAAAATTAAGCAAGACTAATTCATTAAGAGCATGACGTGTGTACGTCCTTATTTCGTGGGACCACAAAAGGACATCACTATTACCATACAATTGTTGCGCGTCATAAAAATAGTTTGACGCTAAACTTGGGCGAACAGTTGTGGGATAGTTATTAATAATTGGTTTCGAATGTCGATAGTTTTATATTTCTTCGCATTTAGTGCTTGTATTTTTTTTAAATATTATAATAGGTACAATCATAGTCTTTCCACATTTAAAAAAAAAATCAATTCATCTTCACGCTACATCCTGCACACTTTATCTTGTTACTACAAGTTAATGAAAGTAGTTCATTCTACTGAGTCGAAATCGAACCCAAAACTCGCAAATTTTCAATAGAACGTTGTGCCGTGCCATAGTGGTTTATATAATAGTATTCTCTGAATAATTAGATTTTTCATATGTTATTACGAATTACTACGAATAAAATATTATCTATAATATTTTATTATGTTATATATATATTATATATAATATATTTTTTTTCTAATAAAAACAAAACCACAAAATACAATAATAATATAATATTAGTAAGAATTTCATTAAGAAGAAGATTTACAATCTGAAATTTATTCAAAAATTAATTTACATCATATTATGGAATATTTATACTTGTAATGTTTAACGAACGAAATGAGAAAATTTTATGATAAATATTAAAGCAAACGATTTTAATTAACAAAGCTGCCGGTTCTTTACTAAGATTGCAGGGAGAGGAGAAAATTTTAGTATTCTTAGGCTTGTATATTGTTGACTGAATGTCACGATTGTGGATTCAAATCCACCTTACTACTGTAATACAAGTACTTTCAAAGACTAATCAAGCAGATTGCAGTCTTAAGTTATGCCTAGTGGTAAGATGAAAATGACGGAAATTAGCTCTTTGTCTTACTACCAAAGCCAAGAACAAAAAATGTCCCTAAGTGGGCATCGAACCCGCAATTGTCTCACACTCTGACACTATTCCACTGCCACTACTAGTGGTCTGAGTAATTTATAACTCATATTCTCTTGCACAAAAAAATTATATCTGCTCTAACAGCATAAGTATTGTTATTCAATAAAATTACGTAAAACGAGATAACATAAAAACTTGTATCTTAAAAGAATATAATTCACACTATAGCAAATATTAGAAAAAGAACATAGTTAAAGAAAAAAAACCATTGACACGGTAATTGATTTAATATTTATTATAATACTTATCGATAGTTTTTACTTGTTAGCAACTTTCACATCACTCAAGCGCATTCGCGAGCGGACAGTTACCAAACTGATGCCGCTTCAACAGTACAAAGAAAAAAATTGAAAAGAACAATAAGTGTTAAAATTAAACGGAATAAAGTGTAAATACAACGTGGAAGTGACAAGTGTTTTCTATATAAAAAGTGACGAAGTTTTAACTTAGGCATTATAAAAACATTTAAATTGAAGATAGATAAAATGGGTTGTAAATTATCTCAACTAGCGGCCTCAGAATTTAGCCACGACCCCTTCGACCGACCTCCCCCAGCATCCGATCCGAGATCACCTCTAACAACAAAACAACAGTACTGTATAATGGCGTCATGGAAAGGGATATTCCGGCAAATTGAAAAGACTGGCATCATATTGTTTATCAAGTAAGGAAATATTTTCTTAAATTTATATTTTATTTTATTTCTTCGCTTCATCGATGGTGTCGAAGCAAAGCGTTGAGTTCCGCAACTCAATATGCAATGCCTCCAGAATCCGGTGGGGAACGGAGTGTATTAGCACTAAATTCACTCTGCCTACCCTGCTGTCTGCGAGATACAGTCTAAAGATGATTATTTGATTTTTACAGGGCTCCATGAGAAAATCTTATTGGTTCATGTATAGGTCAACAACATTACCCTGCAACTCCTGTATCGAAATCATGATTTCAATAATAAAAAACTTTAAATATTTATGTTAACATTTATGTATTTCGGATTCATTACAACGAATTTCGTTAAAATGAACTTACAAAACTTTAAGGTATTAATTGGCAATTTCCTGAATTTCAAACACTTTCAAACACACGAGCGAACTTGAAACCCTAGTGTTAAGAGGCTCCGGTATCATTAACTTCCGTTCACCACTTCCCGCCGAATCCTGGAGACATTGCGTGTTGTGTAGCGGAACTCTACGTCGCGCTTTGCCTCGTTAACAGACCTAGGTCCTGCCTCGAACCTATAACTTACACAGACTTGTGACCCTGCACCACGACTGGCTTTGCAGTATGATCATAGAATAAAAAAACATCTTCATTATAGCATAGACGGAGAGAACCTAGTATTAAGACACTCTGCCATTCAACACACAATGTTCCCATCTGTGTATAACCTACAATCTTCTATTATTTCTCCATAATCATAATAGTATCGGCTACCAGTAGTTTATTTATGGCAAGGTCACGTCAAGTGAGGGAGAATGAACATTGGGGTCACTCACGTCTGCAGAACTACACTCCAACACTACTCGTATATTAATTAATTTTGAACTTAGTGGCCTATATTTAATAAATATTTTATAGATCTGAACATGTAACGGTTAAAAATATACAGTGCGGTCAGCAAATTGTGGCATAAAATTGAGAGAGGAGATTTTAATTGTACGTTTTTTTGTACTTTTGGAAAATCACACATAAATTCGGAAGACCTAACTGCAGGCTACTACCACCGCCACCGCTTCTTGAATTAATCGTTCCGGTGACATCTGATCATGCAGCAGTATTTTGTTTTGCAGAGAGGATGTAAAGATACTCCGATTCCCACTTATTACTCAATTTTCGAGACATTACGGATTGAATCTCGGAACTCAGCACCGCGCTATGTCTTGTTGCCAGAGTGAGAAAATTAAAACATTTAATTTCCCCCCTTTAGCATTAAGATTCGTATCAACTACCAGTAATAGCCACGACATTTCCAATACATTAGTTTAATAATACAAATGACAAAATACCCTCTATTTCAGTACTAAAGGAACAATAGTCATTGTAAGGAATCACAAAGGCAGAAGACTTGATTAGAGCGACGTCTAGGACGTACATACATATGTAGGAACTTATGCGCCATTTTCTTTGACATCGCTTCTTTGATAGAAGCTTACTAAGTCTAAGCCTCATTACATTTACACATATATGTTAATAAGAAGTATATTTTTATTTTAGCCGACAAAAGAAACAATTTGGAAATGGAGTGACTTATCAACTCCACTTTTCATTTTACGCTCATTTGAATTATTCATTCTCTTGTGCTGAATTGTTATGATATTAACTAATTGTCGCACGCGACTTCTTTTGTGTTTTCTTTAATATTTGTCTCGAAAAGTTCTTCTTAATTTATGCCGCGAGGAGATATCGAACACACGACTACCACGGTCACCATTTTAACATATTTAAATTTTAGTGTGTGTCAAGTGACATTATATATTATTTCTTTGAAAAAAAAAAAGAAAAAGTATTTTTTTCCTCAGAAAGAAATGCACTTTTTTAAATGTATTTCTTTCCGTAGATGGAAATATACTTTCAGAAAACCTTTGTAAATTGGAACGTAACTTGGGAGATTCGTACGAGTCGCAGATTCAAATCTGTTAAATTTTTTATGACATGATCTCACTGCGCACGACGGCCATTTGCCATAGCGTATCGTGTGTTATATAACATATAAGAACATTACCACGATATATGAATACATAAAGATTTATTATAATGTTCCACTGTCAGAAGAAATATTAAAACGACTTTTGTTGTTTCAACAAAAAATTGCAAAGTTGCAAATGAAATTTGAATACAAATGAGCACTTAACTAGGAGAAGACCAGACGAGTCTGAAGACTTACTTAATATTCACGTCACGATGTCAACATATCATAAAATAATATAGTGTTATGGAACGAGGAATGTAAATACAAATATAACTGCTCCGTATCCCACATGTGGTGGCAACCGTCACTTAATGTTATGTAATGAAAATATTTCATCCACCCGACTGGAAATCAAACCCACAATGTTTGTTTTTTTAGGTAGAGGAAATTTTTAGAATCTAGTGTACTCCGTTCCTAGTAACACCACTCCGTTCCCAGTACACCACTCCGCAACCCAATTTCCAATGTATTTTGGAAGTATTGCTTTTTGAGTGGCGGAACTCAACGCCGCACATTGCCCCGCAACCAAAGCGATTAACACAAAAACCGTCCCGTTTACAGTCGAAGGTTTGGCCTCGCGCCACGGCTGGCCTCTACTAATTATCAGTGACTTACACATATTAAAACAAACGTACGAGGCCACTAGTAAAAGTTAGTGAGCAATATTTAGTAAAATTTCACAAAACAATTTGCTCTTTCTCATATAACGTTTACTGGACATGTTCAGAATTAATCACACCAACAAAACATTTATGTCGTTAAATGTTAAACATCCCTGGGATCGTTTAGAGTTGAAAGTGAATTTTGCAGTATTTTTTTATAGTTTATGCTGTATACCTACACACAGCTGGGTAGACTGAGGGAACCTGGGAACCTCGTGTTAGTACACTCCGTTCCCATTAAGACACGCTCCTTATTTTCAGCATCTTTTTTGATAGGTGGGAAGGCGGATGGAACCTTGCATTAAGACTCTCCGTTGTTCACCCACCACCCATTTTTATTGTTAGTTGCGGGACGGAACTCAATCCCACACTTTGACTTCTTACTAGAGCGAGGAAATGAAAATATTGTTCATTTCCTCGAGTGGGATTCGAACCACAACCATCGCATTTACAGTTAGACATTGTGTCACTGAGCATCATTGGCTTTTCATACTAATAAATTTTTGTAAGTAATAATATATATTGGAATCCATAAATATTTTGTATGTATAATATATTACAGATATGGAAATATATGACAATATGACAACGTCACAGTGTGATTTAGATCTCAACATAATATGGGTCACCATCTGTGCGCAGTAAATAACTGTCTTTTTTAGCTTCACCCTGTATCCCGCCAATCGCAAAGTAAACAGGGAACAGGGGAGTGTAAAGACACTTATTTCTACAATTATTTATCAATTTTTGTGATCACGTTTAAATTGTAGAACATATCGCCATCCTTTGTCTCATGAGTAAAACGAAGAAATAAAAATGATTGTTTTCCAATAGTGGAAATTGAACTCGCAACTGTCGCGGCTCCCGTGAAACGTGTCACTGGGATAAAGTGATAACTATGTTATACTACGATTATTAAACTTATTCTGCGAATATATAATTTTTGTAGCTTCACACTGTATCCCGCACATATCAGGGTAGATATCTGGAACTTGGGAACCTAGTTAAGACACTCCGTTCTTATTAAGACACTTCGATTTCCTCTTTTTCCGCCAATTTCTCCGCTACTCAACGCCGCGCTTTTACCTCATGACAATTTTGCCATACTCACAACAGAAACCAATCCTACTAAATTGATATTATATATACAATACATTTATTGAGTTTTTCAATAACGCATATATATAATTTCTATAAATTCATTCATTTTTCAGCGGGATATGAACCTGTATATCTCGGATTACACACCCCAAGCGAAGCGTAATCCTAGTGGATTATTTGGAATATAACGCAGACTTTCAATATATTTTTAATCCTTTGTATGTGTAGACTGTACGTACAGAATATAAAAACTTACTTCTTTCTGTACGTGTGTAATATATAATATCATAAAGAAAATTGTTTAATTTTGCCACTAAAAGTGGGGAACAGAAGAGTATTCATAGAAATGGAGTGTTTTAACACTATGTTGGCACGTTCCTTTTGGTATCTACCCTGGTATGTACAGGCCATAGCGTAATCTGATAACAAAATTGCTACTAAAAAATGACTTAACCTAATGGAGATTCAATCCAAATTATACACTGTACTACGATAAAACGTTTAACGTGATAATAACCTCACCACCTCCCATCATTTCTTAGTCATTCACCAAAATCTTTCCTATTTCAAATAACTCTATTCACATATAAACCGTAGCCTCTTCTGCGGACACAGCTTGATTCCCTCGGGTCGATCAGACCCTTGTGTAGGACAACACGTATTTTATTAGGGTCAACGTCACTTTAAAAACGTTTGCTGTGAATTTGCTTTGAGCTTTCCTACAAAATATTTCATTATTAGATGATAAATATTTTCATTGCTTTTGACTATACGCTGCTCTGATAATATATCATAATATATAGGCAGAAGGAACCTGGGAACACAGTGTTATGACACTCCATTCTCATTAAGATACTTTTATTCGCCACTTTCCTCTGAAATCTGGAGGAAATACGTGTTGAGTGGAGTTCAATATACAGCAGAAACTTGATAAAAAAATACGAAAGTACGGATAATCGAACCTATAAAGAAAAGCTGGTTTTGTGCACATGTACCACAAAATTGTTATATGTCTAGACATATAATAAAAGCAAACGTTCAGAAATTTTTAATATTTTCTATCATACGATTTATACCCATTTTTACGTACATTCAAATTTTCTTAACTTCCACTGTACTAGCTTTTATAAAATAATAATCGCGGTTGATAGTCCGGATAATCGAGAATCCGTATAACTGAGAGCCGGATAATCGAGTTTTTACTATACCGTATATCGTGCATATTCAATATAAATCTGAGAAAACCTAGTGCGAAGAATCTTCGTTACTTACACCGCCGCCCACCGCCCAATTCTCTGTCGAATCTGTCTTGTCACTTGAAATAAAATAAAAGTCGAACCCAAAATCATCACAGAGAGACGCTGCGCCACGACGGTTTCTACTATAAAATGCTTAATATAAGTAAATTTTATACAGATCGTTCCACTAAACATTTTTCCATTTCTATAATACGAGAATATATAACACGCGGTCATCTAACGTGAACTAACCAACTTGCAGTAACTTGCCGTTCCAGTTAACTTCGTAATTAATGTTAAAATATACGAACTGTTTGAATTTATTGCTTTTAATTGCTGCCCAAGTAAATTAAATTTAACTTTCGGGTTCTCTATATATTACACTTATTTAGTGTGTATTTATCTATAGTATCAAATTTAAGGTTGTCGTAGCGTAGTGTAACATAATAGGCCAATTCGGGGAATGAGATATTTAAGGTTTTCATTTTCTCGTTTCGGTAATGCGGCATAGTTGGACAGCGGTGTTGAGATACGCCGTCCAACTTCTAAATGAAGTGTCTTAGCACTAGATTCTGCCTTTCTACCCTGTTATGTGCGGGATACATCATGAAAAAAATATTTAAAATAAAAAATATATTTATCTCTCTCGCATATAGCGCAACGACGTTTCGACGAGAATATAAGCAAACCAATATAATTCAAATATAATTATATATTATTATAAAAAAAACTCAAAAACGTAAGTCCCAAAAAGGTAACTCATAAAATAAACATAAAAATGTAATTACAAACCCCATCAGAAACAATCACAATACGACCGTCGCCACAGCGAGGTCAAACCTCGGATCAAAGGATATAGGGCTGACGCAGGAGGGATTAACTTCAAAACTGCCGCGGCTTTTAGTTTCACTGGAGATTTACATATTATAATGTCCAACTAATTAATAGTTTTTATTTAACATTAGTCAAACTGGGCGGCTTCGCCCGCTTGAACTATACGCATATTTATTAAATGTGTTTATGATATTATTTTCAGTTTAGGGGGTGAATTCCAAAAAATAACGAAACATGTATTCAATGACATATTTTTAAGAGTTTGAATTTTATTTTTTTTTTTAAATCAGTGGCGATTTAGAGATTTTTCCATGCAAACAACTTTCAACCCCTGTTTCATCTCTTTAGGGTTAAAATTATTCAAAATTCTGTGAAAAGTCTGTATATATATTATATAGATTAGTTTAGTGTTTGGCTTCCTTTACGGTCTGTTTTATTTTAATATATTTTTCACGCCGTGTCAAATATATATATTATTTTTATTCTTTATTTGAATTTAAAAGCCCAACAAATAAATTATAAAATTAATTGTTTAATTAATATTATTGATATAAATTATTTAAATATCGATTTTTTTATCTTCTTCATTGAATTGTAAATAAAAATATAAGATAATGAAATATTGTATTTTGTAACGACATCTACGGCCTAAATACATGAATCCTTATTATCAAGCTCCAATCTATAGATGACATTAGTATCCATACAATTATTTTTTCGACTCAAAGTGCTGGAGCCACGACTAGTATAGAAACCGGAAGAGCTGCGCCACTCAACACGAAATTCCTCCATTATTCGGTAGAAAGTGGAGAACGGAGTGTCTTAGCACTTCCGCTGTATATCCTACTATGTGCGGGATACAGCGTAAAGCTGGATTTATACAGACCACACAATAATGAAAGTTTCTATCAAGAAACTTTCCAAATGAACCACGGTGGTTTAATATCATCTCTCCAAACAGAACGTCTAACATACTGTCCATCTGCATGAGTCCCACCGCGCGCCGCTCACGAGCACACTTGAAGTAACTTGTTACTAGTTGGAAATCAATTCCAACTTTGCGAGCACACATTATTAATCTAAGTATCCATTGTCTTTTGTAGTGTTTTATTTTTAGATTCACTCTGTATTCCACGTATAACAGGGTGGGGTTGAGGGAACTTAGTGTTAAGACTTCGTTCTCAACACACCGTCAACATACGACGTCAAGCTTAAAAAACATCATAATTCAACCCTTTGTCTTGCGAAGCGAAGAAATAAAAATAATGTACTCCCAAATGCTGATCAAACCCAAAACCATTATATTGACAGTCCGACATTGTCTCACTACACCACAATGATCACTAAGTCATACGATAACATAATTACATCATAATAGACAGGATGTAGGATTATTCATTTATTCTTACTTACTGGCACGTTCGGAACGCCATAATAAAAAGAACAGAACAGAACATAGGATTATTCAATCGCGCTATACATGAACTGACGAAGACCCTCGAGAAGGTCGACATCGTTTGTTCGGGCAAAGCAAACTATCTACGTCCTTAAACAGCTGTGTTTTATTTGACGAGCGCACTTCAATTTAATTGTACTACCAAGTGGAGTTTAGGTCCAACTCCGTACTATACGAGTACTATATATTATACTGTATGGGTATATATCTGTATATATATGGCTGAAACTCTTTGTGTTTAAAATTAGTTATTAATTAAAATAGTGTGCGTTAAAAATAAAAAAAAATAATTAAAAGTGGATGTAATTCAATTTCTTAGATTTTATTACAGAATTACTTAATTACACCTCGACCTAACAAGAGCGTTG